>OZ024888.1:25390417-25497432 GCA_964017195.1 Siderastrea radians | reverse complement strand
TAAATAAAAATTGGAGTTCCGCTTTTAGGCTTGGCTAAATCTATATATTAAATTCACTCTGCTTGTGGGCAAGAACCATAGTCACATCCGTTACTATTCTCGAAACGGTAGACTTTGGAAGACTAAAGGTGTTACCAATGACCTGTAAGGAGGTCCCACTGGCAAGAAAACGTAGGGCAACAAGAATTTGCAGTGTCGGAGTCATTCTCCATTGCCCGTTTTTGCTCCAGAATTCCTCCAAAACATCTGATCTGCTTAGCTCAAGACAACATATCTTGTTCTAGAAAGTTGTCTCTCATATAACAGATTAGAATGACACCAAATTGGCATGAAATCACAATGTCCTGGTATGTCTCTCTTGACAGTCATTCATTACAACGAATGTGGTTATGCCATATCACCAGGAAATGGGTAACAGTTGCAGCATACGTGATACATCTTAAAGAGGCAACACTGCTGCAGAAAAATCTCCACATACAACCATACAACATAGAGCAACGTCTTAGTCCCAAGTAAGGTTGGGTTTCTGGGGTAGCCTTCAACACGGCCTTCCATCAAGATCTGAAGACAGTTTCGGACCTGTGGAAATGTAAGTTTCTGAGCCGAACACCAGTTCTGCCTTCACTTCACTGGTTGTTGTTCACTCCAAGACCATGGTCTGGAATAGGGAACCCTTTGTACACCAATTGCAAGTGATTCATGTGGACTAGATAATCCCCCAGTATCAATACACAAGGAGCATGGTCAAGTGGATTAAGAAGCTTCTTGTGGTTATGTTTATAGTCCTGATCACATGCATCTCTGATGATATACCCATTCTCCATCTCAACCGTCCTGCAAGAAAGAACAAAACCAAGTCACCATCTGAACTGTGTCCAATCAAGGGGCTGACAATGTCCTGAAGTTCTTGCTTGTAAAGACGTTCGACTGTCTGCCACTGTCTGAAAACAAATATGTGGTTGAAACTGTTACACGTAGAAATGGTGAGAATAGGAATTTGAGGAAGTTTTGGGTGCAGAGGATTCAGGATGATTGCACGAGCAAATGGGGCAATCTTGTACTCATTGGATGCATTGTCGATTGTGTTGTACACATCCCCAACAACAACAGTGAAATAGTCAAGGCATTTATGATCTGCTCCACTGACTCCACAGAATCCCAGAAGTTCATCAGTATTTTCACTGTAGCGTATTTGACCCATTATGGCGGTCTCTTCTTCTGCTGCAGGGACGTGTTTGATGCCAAGATTAGTCATGGCTTCCAAATACAGTTTGCCAAGGACCTTGAAGTTACTCTACTCGAAACCCCTGTCCAGGTGTACTAAGTGCTGGTTTCACCACCGATACAGGGAATGAACTTCTGGCCCACATAGGTTGATGGCTACAAAAGTTGCAATTATTGGCCCGCCCCAAAGTAGCAGATCCTCCAGAAACAGCTTAAAAGAAGACTGGTACGAAGCTGGTCAGCAAAGGCCAACTCTAAATAATACTTAGAAGCATCACTGGACCCGTCTCCACATAACTGAAGAAGTTCGCCAGGAATGTCATGATTAAAGCCTAAGAGGCTGCACCCCAACGAAAAGAATGGCCTTGAAAGTAAAAGGCATTACCGACACCCGCTGCAGATAATGGACAACGAAATTCTGCGACAAACCGATGTTTTGTGAGAGAGGTGCGGCCTCGGGGACCAGGCAAGAGAAACAAGGCGGACTGAGGACTAGCAGGTACCAAGGGAAACATCCGTTGAAATGTCGAGACTGGACACAAGGGAGAACTAGGAAGGCATAACAGAGGGATATGACATTTGCATTCCCCAAACTGGATAGTCTTAAAGAGAATGAAAAGTAACAATAAGGCCATGTTCATTGGCCACAACATCCCTACGAGTAAGATTATGTCTAGGATTGAAACTATTCTGAGAGGAGAGCACGATATTAGCTAACCGAGCCATGTGAAAAATGTAGACAAGAATGCACAAAACAGCATGTACAACACAGGATCACTCTGAAAATGTAAAACCTTTGAAATCTGTAAGAAAATATCTAGAGTAACAGGAGGGCCCTATGTGGGGAATGCAAGGCATTACAGGCAATGCCATGTTATGTTAACGTAAGCAAAATAACTTAGTGTGAAAAACAAATGAAACAGTTTGACACCAGAAAAATAGTTACAAATCGCCGGTGGGCTTAGGGTCTGACTTAGCAAGTGAACATAAAGACAAATCTTATCTAAACGTGCTGGTGTGAACCAGAAATAAGTACAAAAGAAAAGGAGTGCTTTAAATTGTGTCTTTAAATTACAAAATGTTCTTGCTCTACAGGCAGGAAGAAGAGTGTTCCTGAGGTCTCTACCTAGTGCAGACAAGGCTGATAAACCTAAAAAGGAGCAATCAAAAGAACGTGAAATTAGAACAGACCATCTAGCTGGAAGAAGGTGACTGGCACAGGCACATCAATGAGATTATCATGCATAACACGTAGAAGGAATAGCTTGTTCGCGCAAGAGTTTACATTCCATCTCAAAAGCATGTCGGCATCGCCATTAAAGATACCAGGAAGGTGGACTGATTGCAGTTCAAACTCGTGCGTGGCAGCTAAAAAGCATATTTCTCACAAAGAAGCATCAATGAATGAGTTTCTACACCTAGTGGAGTTCAAAGCCGTTACCGGAACCTCATTATCGCAACGAACTGTCAAACAAAGACCACGCCAATAATGATCCCAAACAATTTATTTCAAGACCCTGCAATAAGATGAACTCTGGAAACTCAGCATGGAAAAATTGTTGCGCATAAATGTCCCCACAACCAGTGAGGTAAGCATCAGTTGAGAAGACTTTGCCTTGCAAAGACCAGTGGGCAGAACAAGTCATAAATACACCATTGTACGCGTGCAAAAGCCAACACCACCATCAATTGTCTTAACAGAATTCTTCGTTAAGGTTGAGATGATAGTGATGATTGAACTTAGCGGCCCGCATCAAACGGAGAATGTGAGCAATAACAATGCGACTCTGCCAAACACATTTACAAACGAACACCAAGTTGCCTACTAAGGACTGAAGGGCTAATTTTGTAGTGGTCCGTGTGTGTAACCAGCTATGCAATAAGCTCTCTATTTCAGATAAACGGTCTGCACTCATTGACACAGTCAAGTCAATAGTGCTTACTTCAACACCCGAACTGGTCAATAATCGGGGAGGGGGGGGGGGGCAAGACTTATCAGCAGATTTTCTAGACCAAGTGAGTTTAACAAAGTCCTGAGCTCCTGGAAATGAAGGTAAGCATCTGAGGGAGATGAAATTCCTCTAAGGTCATCAAGATAGTTAAAAACCAATAGTCCTTGCTGGGCTAAAATCCAGGTGCAGCAGAAGTCGATCGTTGACAAGCCATCACAGCGAAAGATAAACCCATGGTTAAAACAGAATCAAAATAAAATTTCCCATGCCACTTATAACCAAGAAGATTATAGTCATGTGGGTCTACCTGAAATTGAAGATAGGCTTTATGTAGGTCGTGCTTGTGAAGAAGGCAACCACGACCAATTCAAACAGTCGCATCAACAATAGCATCAATTGTTGGATGAGTCAGGTCGAGCGATTGACCAAGAAAGGAACTACTCGGTATACCATATCATTAACAGATGAGCCACAAGGCCAACTTAAATCAACAACTTATCGCGCTTTGGTATGGTGTTAAGAGGCGAAACAACGAAAGCGTTTGGGAAAGGCAGCTCGTCAAAAGGTCCGGCAACACAACCAAGTTGAAACTCACCAGGGAGATTGGCCTCGACTTCAGCAGGAAAATCTAATGCTCCACAATGGGTACGCAGGCCAACCAAACTCCAAAAATCACATAATATTGTCATGATAGTCTCAAAGCAAATTGTGTCACACCTCCATGTGAAGGAACTGGAAAGCAAACGGAGGCATAATTGGGCTGAAATTTGGCTGCCCAGAAGAGAGGCTGCCCACACTTTTTCTGACAAAGCGTTGTTGATCTTGCTTGCCTGATCAAATTCATTGTCATTGAGGACTTCAGCGCTTCTCAAACTAATGGAGCAATGCAATGCGAAGGGAAATACGTGACTTCTACGACTTGAAAAGGCAAAGAGTAAGATGACAAAGGACCGAATGAGATGATAAACCAATAAACGAAATGAAAATATCACACATGGCACAACAACCGAGTGCATTTCAGCGGTGAATACTCAAGTTCGCTGGCATATCTGCTAACGTTTCTACGATCTTCGCGTCGAAGGGCCAAGTTGGTTATTACAACGTGCGTTCGCATGCTCTTCTCGCATGACATTCCCTAAGCAGAAGTGACTGTTAGTTTTCAATCGCTATTTGTGATTACACAGAGCTTATATCTTTTACGATGAATTTATCAGTCAGTTTGAAATCCCTCGACAGATTTCTGCAGATATTCCTGAATTTCTATGTTAAATGTACCATTTGAAAGCTCAGAGAATGTAGTTATTCCTGCATTCAATGCTTTTGGAAAAAAAGTTATCCTCGTAGTGCCGCGCATCACATTATAAGGTTTATTGAATCACCCGGTTGCAACGTGATATCATAAATTTAATGTCTAAACAGAGCAAATCGTGCTCATAAATAAATGTGCCATTTGAAAGCTTCGGAAACTTAGTTATCCCTGCATTCAACGATTTTGAGGTGACGTTCACTAACATTTTAAAATTTATGCCACGCGTCATGTTTATCTGCATGTGTTCCCGTGAAAGCGTCGTTTGGTCAAGGTCAACCTTTAAGCCGTAAGTAGGTACAATGTGAATGGCTAAGCGGTGGAAAGGAATGTCAAACTCAGGTAAGCAGGCGTTTGTGGGGAGGAAGGTAATACGACTCCCCTAAAAAATACTGCATGGGAGGCTAACAAACTCTGGGAGCAGGACAACTATTCAGGTTTTGGGGGCTGAGGCTGAACCTGGGAAGCCACCACTGGCAGTGAAAGACTATCACTAGAGTTCTCTTGATGCTGCTCATGCTCCTCCAAGAAGCACAAAATATGCTCAAGCCACTTGTGGTCACCTCGAATGTAACCATAATGATCAGTAGAATGAACCCATGAATAGCGCTGGAAATCATGACAAAGCAAAATGGGGACTTGCAAAGAAGACTTGACAGGAGATTTGACCAACAATTTGTCAGGTAATAGATGGCCATACAGAGTACGACTTTCTAAATGCATTGAAGAGACCCCATTCAATCTCGAGCAGAATGGCACCATGGAAATTTAGAACGGCCAACCACTCAAACTGTTGCACTAAGTACATTAAGGAAACCTGATGTTACTGTCGTGCTGAACTCTCGAGCACACTCAAATCAGTAGACATCTGAGCATATCTGGCAACAAATTCGGCCAGCATAAGCTCATTGTAACTAACTTAATGCTGAGCACGTGTCAAGCAAAGGAAGCTTTGAGGCCACAATTGAAGGTAAAGAATTGAGCTGGTAGGTTTAGCCTCACTGCTGGATTTCAACTTACCCATAGGCTGAAAATGTGGCGGGTGTGGTGACAACTCAGACTGCAGTAAAGGGGCACCTTTTTTTGAATTGCTGTCCACCAAGAGTATCGGACCAAAATGCTCAACACAACACTCACCCATCAAAGTTAGATCAGTCATGGCTCACGGCTCTGGTAAAGTAAAGCAGGACTTTGCAGCACTTTGACGTTGTTGTGATTGAGAAGGGTGCGGAACCGCAGATTTAGGCAGTACTAACTTGCGCAAGAGTCTCTTGGCGAATAGTTTGAACTTCCTTTGACAAACACTGAACTGAGTCCACCAAGGAATGTAACAGAGACATATTCGAAACAGCACTAGTACTAACATTCTCGTCAGATGCTAAAGGATCCATCACCTCTACAAAACTAGTAGTACCCTCATCATGTTCCACAAGAGCAGGACCAGCGCAGTTCTTGCCAGGATGGCGAAAGGTATGTGCGGACTTCAAAACCTTGCACCCCAGGCATTTGCTAGGACAGACCATCATCAAACAAAACCAGAACTTACAAACAATGAAGTTAATATATAGATTTAGCCAAGCCTAAAAGCGGAGCCACCAAGCAATAAACTGGTGTTCGTTTCTCAAAAATACTCCTGAAACTTTTCGGTCTGAAATATATTTCAGGGCTTTTTTTGGCGCGTTCGCTTTCGAAAAGTGTTTCTCAAAAAGCCCGAAAGTGATCCGAATCGTCCTCCAATATTTTGGGGATCTGTTCTGTAAAACCAAGCTCGAAAGGTCATTCTAGAGGATGAGCACAGCCTGATAATTTTATTTTCAGGCATCAAACTGAACACATATTTTACTCATGAGCCATCTTGCTTGGTGTTTGTAATGTTTCCATATCCTGTCATTAACTGTCAAGGCTTGTTAAATCTCTTTGGATTATTGGCTGTTCGCTTGAATGAACTTGAAATGGCGCTCATTTACAACAAAAAAAACTTACTCATGACTGTTTAAATGGGTTATCCTCATCGCGTTCAGATGTTAACAAATAACATGAACTGTCTCTATTAGTCTGGACAAAAATTTATACTGGCATTTCACCGGCAATTTACTGGGATTACCTAAAAGAAAGGATTTGGGGAGCTTCAAAGCACTTGTACTAAACTTGTCAAAGAAATGTCGCGTAGGTTTTAGCAGCTGCAAAAAAGGTCGAGCACTTTGAGGAACACTCATGACTTACCATATAAAATAGCTTTAAACTCAAAACTGCTTCTCTTATAGTTACTTAAGTAACCCTTATATTTCGTTCTCTAACTTGAGACCATCGAGATTGAAAACAAACAAACACCATCCAAACATTCTTAACTCTATGGCATAAGTTTTGCGGCTGCAAATTGTTTGAAATTCGAGCGATTTTAGAAATGCACTGAACTGTTTTTGGAGCGTTTTTGGATATAATAGGTTTAAACAGATAACTGCGTCGCTTATAGTTTTTTAAATAACTGTTATATTTCGTTCTCTAACTAGAGACCATCAAGATTCAAAACAAAAAAACACACCAAACACTCTTTAAATTATGCCGGCATAAGTTTTACGGATGTGAAGTAAGCCTATATAAAGGTAGGTGCACAAAACTGTTTTCGGAAGCTTTTGGGATAAAATAGCCTTAAACTGACAACTGCTTCACTTAAAAGATTATTACTATTGAAAACTTCTAGGACGAGTAAATCGACAATTGCAGAAAGAGATGTACCCAACAGTTAAAATTGAAAGCAATTATTCACCATAATCTCAGTGAAGCGAGTAAAATCGGCTGAGCATGGCAAAATATTCAAGACTACATTTGTCACAAATCTGAGCGGGGTTTTCTAATAATTTTTTAAAGTCAAAAGTAAATGACGCATTTATAATGACATCAATTAAATTTCCATTTCAAAACGTAATTTCTTTGACCGTAATACTCAAAATCATGTACCTTAGACCCTTTAAAAACCTATCTTATTCAGTTATGTTTCAGAACAGGGCAAGGTCTCCGCTGTGAAGAAAGCAAAGCGATGAAGTCCTTTGAAGGCAGCTTTCGTAACTTGAACTTTTCGCTTTCTACAGTATTCTTTTGAACTTTGTCTTTCCATTTATAGATATTAGATGATTGTTTTTGTCAAGTATAAAACTTTAGTACTCTCGAACAATCGTTTTGCTAAAGAAGCTTTTTTTTATTGTAACAGAAAAAAAAGAGAGCCTACTTACAGAACAATTACTTACACTACCTACGTGACTTAATGTACAATTACTTACATTCTTTACAATACATTGTATTACATTACAATTACTTACATTCTTTACACTACTTACACTACTTACATTACTTACGTGACAGTTACATTACTTAATGGATAATTACATTCTTTACAATACATTATATTACATTACATTACGGTTACTTACATTCTTGACACTACTAATAATACGTGCTACATATAGTACTTACAAAACATATAGTACTTCAAAACAGCTGAAATAAATTATTAGCCTTCCGTCTTAACCTAGCTTTCTAGAGTTTATTTTCGGACGGTGCTCCACTTTTGAGGCTATTGTGACATGCCAGAAAGACAGAGAAATGTTTTATTTCAGGCGACAGGTTGCATGTCCTACAGGACCAAATATAGTATCTCGCCACAAGAAAATGAAAGTTTAGTTTTTGTTTATTCTTTGATGTGTCTGTCTTTAAGCCTAAAACTGTATTTAAAGAGAAGTTGTATGTCCTGAGTGCGAGATTTTGGTTTACAAGAAAATCCTTGAAGTTTTGCCAGAAGGTAGAGACGACACTACAGGACCAGAAAAGATGGATCAAGCTTTCCTTCTCCGTTTTGCAGAAACTACAGAGATCAGAATCTTTCATTCCTACATGTTAAGAAAATACTTTGTATTTCTTTCTCCCTCATTGTACCATCTACTTTATGGTAACCCTTAAATAAGCTTGTTCCGTATATAAACGGGGGCTTCCAAAAGTTGGTAAATGTAGCTTTTCCTTGAGGGTAATTGACAAGGCAGCTGAAAGCTTGAAGCAAAGGAGCTAACTGTGCTGTAGTGGCGCAAAAATTATCACATATATACAAAGAAAAATACAAGAAATACATCGGACAATACATAACATTTAGCGCATTAAAATCTATTTCTTTAGGACTAATACCCCTCGAGACTTAATGAAGGTATTCACAGTTAACGCGCTATTGTGCCCAATGGGATCTTATTTCCCACCGTAAGGTAAAATAAACTTATTAATATGCGCATTGCGTTCCAAAAAAACGAATAATTATCTCCATGTTTCAGTGGTGTCTTAAGAAACTGGTTGCTTTAGAAAATCTGGGATGTTAAAGTCATACTTCTGATTGTCAATAATCAAATACCTTCCGATGACTTTGACGTTGTCCATTCCTAAGTCTTCTCTTGCTTTGGTCATTGCTTTTATTAAGACTTTCCTCTCTTCTTGAATAGCGCGTGCAAAGTCTTCTGTTATGTAAGCATCTGTGTGGACATTAGATTGTTTGATTTTGTCTCGTTTCGCCCATACGACATTTCTGTCTTCGTGGCTTGATCTTTCCTGTACTTTTTTCCCAATGCGGTGGACGGCGTGGAACTTTATCGAGGAAGCATCCAGCTTTATATCTTTTTGTAAGATATCGCAGATCAAAGCCTTACAATCTTCTCCCTCCATTTCTTTAATGTTGTTGAATCGTAGGTTCTCTCTTCTCGTGTATTGCTCTAGTTGGGTGTTTCTTTCGGTTTCTAGTTTTAGTTTCTTTTCCAGTTTAAGAATTCTGTCATTAAGGGCTTTCATGCTGTTAGTGTTAGCATCGGAAACATTCTTGATGGTTTCTTTCAGTGACTGTACATCCTCTTGAGTGCTAGTTAGACTTTTTTTTCAACGTCTTTGATAGTGCCTTTCACGCCATCAATTTCTGCTCTAAATTCGTGTCGAAGTTTATCCATATCCGCATTGATCCCAGCAAAGCCTTCTGTTACAACTTTCTTAAGGCAGTCGATGGATTCTTGCAGTAGATGTAAACTGCCTGGTGCCAGCATGTCTTCTTCGTCGTCTTCTCTGATCGATGAGCTCGAAGAACCTTTTTTTGTTCTCTTTTTACCTCTGCCCATCTGTTTGAAAGTAAACACTTTAAAGCTGGTTGGCCTAATCCAATGCATGGACTATAAAAAACATGCTTAGGCCGAGGAAACAGATCGTTCAGCATAGAGCGCTTAATGTCTGCGTCCGTTCGCCATGATGCTGGGCCCAGTTCCCCTTGCTAAAGAAGCTTAAGCCTTTAAAGAAACCTCTTTTTCAAAAGTGAGGATGGTCATGCGATTTCCCGCCAAGAAAAACCCCCGTTGCCCAAAAGCACCACGCGATTTCCCGCCAAGAAAAGATGGCTTTCTCTACCCCCCATCGGGTTGTCTTGGGACTCCCCTCCCCCTCCTGCAGAGTCTGTGTGGATGGACAGACGGACCGACGGTCACATGACTATTACGTCACAACCATAATATCTCGGTTTGATAGGTTACCAAATTTGCTTAGCAATGAAGCTCTGCTGGCAGGCTTTGCCCGCAGGTTCCACTAAAAACTATAAAAAAAACAGACAGCATTGTGTAGCATGCAAACAACTAAACTGAAGTGAAACATGAACCTACGATAACCAATACGTATAGATTCAGTTGCGCAATTAATCGCTTTGAGCACATGCCTACCCAAAGGAAGTAAAATTTGCATAAGAACACAAGCGGATTGAGTAACACAGTAGTCATGATCTTCGGGTCAAAGCAGTCTTCGGTATTTCAAAGCAGTCTTCGAATTTTTGAAGCACTTTTCGAAACAGTCTTTGAAATTTTGAAGCCCTCTTCCAGATGATGAACAAATGCAGTGACAGAAACGGAAGCTGATGTGTTTAAAATGTTTGATGTACTACAGTACTGTACAAAAGTAATGATAGTGAATTTCGATGAAATTCGACTAAAAGTTTCGAAAAGCTTCGAAAATTAGCGATGTTTTGAACCAAATGAATTTTCTTTAGTTGTTAAAATTCGTAATTCACTCAAGAGCTTTAGAATGCAGTGTGAACACAGCTTATTTATTATGCAAACCACAAGTTTGAGAGTCTGCAAGCTCAAAACTCCCGTGCTGCATACTTAATAAGCCACTTTCACACACTGCATTCTAAAGCTCTTGAGTGAGTGACATCATTGTGTTCTTCCTGGTATAATGATGGCGGACCATTAAATCAGAAAATTGCAGTTTAAACAAAGTCTTCTCAAAATGAAGGCTTAAAATTTCGCTTAGGGAGTGTCAAGCAAAATAAGTTTTGAAATTTAAAGAAATAATAAAAGTGATTTTTTTATCTTGGTACCTTGGTAAATCTGCGAGGGAAGTTAAAAGAACTCCTTTTTAGGAGCAACTTTTAAGGGAGTAATTGTGGAAAGATCGTAACTATCGAACAAGAGTTAAAACAACTCTCTTTTGGGAGTTATTTTCGTGGAGGTACTTTAACTCTGCAAAGGGAGTTGGTGCAACTCCTTGTTTAGAATCATTTTCTAGGAGTTGGGATATAACTGACCCTAACAGAGTCATTACTTTACTATTGTTAGTTTTAATCTGTTCAAAGACTTGTTTTTATTCTGGGGGGGGGGGGTACTTAATATCTGTGGGGACACTTACATGTAATAGGCCATTTCCAAATTGCCTCTTTATATTAGCAAGTACTGGTGCACGGTTACCTTGATATAGAAGCGAGTTTCTATCCACTTGTAAATATAATAATCTTATTGCATATCAAATGTTGTGTGGCTAGCCTTGTTTTGATAGAGAGGCTCATAACAATATGTAAATGGGCTATTCAATCTCACCATTTCTTTGCGGAAATAAAATACACCAGCTCTATGTTATGTGTAGTATTTCTTGCAATACAATACCTTTAATACTGAATTATCAACATCAATCTCAATACTGACGCAAAAAATCAATGTTGACAAAATCCTTATTCAAGAAAATGAACATGTCTGAATATTCACTGGTATACCTTAAATTCTGGTTAAACTTGGTTGTTTGTTCCAATGTCAAATCTTTGATCAATGCATTTGTTTCTTGTTTGAACATCACATGGTTTTGCTAGACTAAGTGGCACGAAGAAATCCAAATCCTTGTGGTGAACTGTAGCCAACTGTCTTCCATGTCTGGCTACCTCAAAACTTTGATAGTGTGTACTGAAATCAATTGTGATTAGTTTTTAAATTACAAAAAGAATGTCACTGATGTTATTGTTGACAGCACAGATGTTGATGACTTTGCCAAAAGTCGGATTGTCATATTCATCAAATCCAGTATTTAACGTGCAGCCAACTTTGTACTTTGTACCAAGAATAGACACCTATTTAAGCCTACAGGATAGAAAAAAAACAAGAAAGAAATTACTCTTTTGTTGTGGAAAGAATCCAAATAATATTTTGGAAAAATGTGAGATTTATTTACAATGTATGACTGTCAAAACGTACAAACGTGTTATGTCTTCTGTTTTCTCTAAAACTTAGGCTATCGGTCCCCTTCTTGTACATTGACTAGAAACCGGTTTCCTTGGAATCTATTAAAAAGTTACATTAAAAAATACAACTATTCTTAAATTTAATCCAAAATTGTATATAAAGACAAATTTTAAAAAGGTAGAAGAACAACAACAAACAACAAATTCAAACCTAATTAACACTACAAAAATAATTTACACGGTCTTGCTCCATAAAATGATTTAAAATACTCTTAAAAACGAACTTCACAAATTCTGTCACCTGGACCAGTTTCAATCCCTTTAGTTATAAATGATGAAAGACTACCTTCTGAAGTTTGAAGTCTGTAGCATAGCCCCTTTTGATGACGCTTTGCGAGGGTATGGGGTAGGTTTAAAACGTTTCCCAAGTGGGTTGCAAGACGTTTCAATTCATGATGCTTCACCTCAAAGTGCATACACCAGCTCCTTATCAGAGATCCAATACTGAAAGAGAAATTTGTGACAACAGAAAATAAAATGTTCTTGATATAATGCAACGGAGAAGTTAGCACTTTAAGGACTATAGTTTTGATTCAAATAAACATTTAAAAAAAGCTAGCTTGTTGTTTTCTGGCTCTTTAAAACAATACTTGCAGAGTACCTTGCTGTAGTCTATCGTACATGTACGATAGCAAAAGATGTAACATACAATATTTTCAGAGCTGATCGAGGCCCGTAGCTACCAACAGTAAATGTTTTAAAACCGTTTTATAACCGTTTCAAAGTGAAATGTTACAAATAAGCTTTGCAATTAGCTGATGTTGTCATTGCTGCATACATGTGCAGTCTTTCATTTTGAATTTCAAATACCGTAAATCAATTACTGGTAACTTGGTTGAACTGCTTCTGACAATTACCTTAGCATAGTACATGACGTGTACCGATTACCGACGTGTACCGTGTACCGATTATGGGGCAATTTGTATACAGCTTTTTGAACTTCTCATTGTGGCTCTGTATCAAAACTTGTAAGTAGGCAACTTAGTTGCGGCTAACCGTTGGTGCAAATATAATACAAATAATCTCAAGAAAATCATAGAAAAGACTCCAGCGCTCATCATCATCTGGAATTAGCCCACCAATCATCAATGGAAGGTTTCTTGCAAGACACTACATTTGGTTTGCTTAGAAAGATTTGCACAATTTAAACTGAAGTATATGTATGTACATCTGCAATATCTCTTATATAGACCTGTATATGCAAAATAGGATCCTGAAACTACAAATTGCACTTTGAATAAACAGCTACCCCATCGATAATAAGGCACGTACTTGTTGAAATAAAAATATATTTCAAATAAATATTAAAAAATGTGCATATACCATGCTGTTTGATGCTGTGGTCAGCGGAAGAAAGCCCGAGCTTTGCTGAATTACTGCTGGCTTGTTGGAATCATCATGTTAGCCATAAGCAAAAGTGAAAATGGCTCTGTTAAGTTCTTCAAGAGGAGACAAATTCTTAACAAAACTCAGCTCTTTCAACGTTTCCTTAACACCGTAATGAAGGCCTCCCTCCAAGATGTCAAGCGTGGCATCTGGTGGCATACCCCAACCTTGAGTTGTTTAGCACTGATCTTCCCTTTATTCCATAAGTATTTGAGTTATGAGGGTTACCAGTAAGCCGATCACACTGTCTATTGTGGCCATACCGGCGTCTCAAGACAAAATGTCTGTCATGAAACTGCATTAATAGCAAAATTACCCCCCAAAAAACAATAATAATTATAATAAAAATAATTAATTTTTAATCCATCTGAAACATGGGGGATGTAGGTGGTTTCCACTGCAAAGTGAAACAGCAAAAAGAAATGGAAGAAAAGTTGTCTTGCATTCGTAACAATTATTAGCTTTCGATAAAACACATCATATGCTTCTTCACTTTTAAGACTGGAGAACAAATCTGTATCACACATGCCACCTGACAGTTCAGATGAAAAATAATAATTAAGGGCACAGGTGACTGCACGATTTAAGTACTTCTCTGTCTCCTTTCCCACATTCAATCCACATTCAATAAAATAAATGCCCACATATTCCTAGGTGTCAGTTTTTTGCCAACAGTTGAGCTATGTTTGCTAGAGCACTGTAACAAAATGGAAAAGATGCTGTTGCTGGGAAATTAGTTAATCTTAAATATATGAATACAATTTATAAATAACTTTTTAATTAATCAAGGAGCTCTAGCAAAGGTGAGGGCACCAGAGAAAAAGAACACCACAAGCCTCACCAAAGGAGGCCTGCCTCACCCGAAGACTGGCACAAAAAGGACACAGCGAACTAGATCGGCGTGAAAAACACTTGATATGAAACAAAAACGTATCCTAAGACTTAAACCTTAACCACATTTCCTGCTTGTAGATTCTAAGAATGATTAAGACTGGTTGCAAGGCAAGGTGTACAAATATAAATAACAAAGGCATTTGACCGCCAGCGACCGAATTGACGAATTTGTGAATCAGAAAAGCCCTTTGCAGAAGCCCAGCTGGCCGCACCCATACAAAAGGTATGTGGCCTATAAAGCGGACGGATCAAGGCCACACAACATGAAAGGAATCTTTAGTTTCTTGACAAAAAATGTCGTCTTAGTGGGCGCCACAGTCAGCCAGCAGAATAGTGGAGCACTTATTGGACCTCTGGCTGAAAGGTACTCTGAGATATGTTCAACAGGATAGCATTTGCTTTCCCTAGACATATATACAACAAATGGGCGCCCACAGTCACTGAGCTTATATTCGATAAAAGTAAGTTGTAAGGCATTAATGTGTTGTTGAGTATCAACTAAGCGATGCAATTAATTAACCTTGATAAGATTACTTTGATCAGTACTATTTACAGTAATTTCTCCAATACATCAAAATGCAAAAAAGGCTAAAGAACACATAACGGATAAAAGTTTTGATTGATAAGCTGAAGTCACAGTGTGCTGAAAAGGTTGTACGATTTGTTGAAGTATTGGTAGGGTGATGGCATACACACCTGTTGTGCTGGTACTGACTTTTTATTATATCCTTTAAGAATCTGGCGCATTAAGGCCGTCTTGGTGGGACCATCGACCCCTATCAACTTATGCATGTGTGGCTGAGATATGACTTATCACAGTGGAGGATGCATATTGACTAGCATATAAATGTGTTACAGAAAGTGCTATAAAAGCGGGCTGTAATGGTAAAGCTAGACTTTTTTCACCCAGGCAGGACGTTTCCAGTCTGTGAATAACTTCCACGCCTTTTTATTAGTTGCGGTAGAAGCCTTGTCTATACTGGCTGATAAGAGCCGCTTTGTTAGAGACACCAGTTCTCCGGTAGGAGATGGTTTGGAACCCGTGTTGGTTCATTTGCCATGCCACAACCCAGGGACTTGAATTTGGTGATAAGGCATCAGCTCTCTCATTAAGCGCCCCAGGCAAATGGATTGCTATAAATACAATGTTATGTTGTAAACACTGATGTAAGTGCTCGTAGCAGAACCAACAGATCCTTATCTTTAGTAGTTTCTTATAAATAACTTCAACTAGGGCTTGATTATCCGTGTGGAATATAATGCACTGTGAGATTAATTAAGAGCGACTGACTGTAAATATCGAGAATTCGGCGTCAAAACTAAAAAATCGAATTTCTCCATATTTGGCCAGGACAAACCCTTTGGTGAACTATTTACGAAAATTACAATCAAAGTTTCCAAAATAATTTCGTTTTCAAGGAATCCGGCAAAACGTGAAATGCCGTGTTCGCGTAAAAGTCGCCATTTAATTTTGCCGAGAATTGGCGTACTTTCAAATCGCTCGTGAAGAAAGACGGCTGGACGGATCAAAACTACCTTTCGCATTTCAGATGGGTAACCAAATTACAACATGGAAATCTACAAATATTGTGAGACGATGTTTTTTTCATGTCGTTTTGAAAGCTCAAAGATTCCTATTTTTAGCACTGTGGAAAACACTTGAAAATGAGGAAACTTTGCAGGCAAAAATCTTGTCCTGGTACATGCGAAATTTATAATAAAAGTTATATTAACGAAAAGTGCTGTTATTGTTCTGTAACATATGAAAAATCCAGCTTGGGTAATTAAAAAGCCACCCGTAAAGAGCAGTAAACGCATAGGGAATTTTTCATGTAATTCCTTCAAAAATTGCAACGGTCACGCAAGCACAAGTAAGCCCATTTCAAATATATTTAAGAAGTATGTTTTATTTTCGGTCAAGTAGGATAGAGTTTTGGTTCGAACACAAGCTCTAACGTTCTCAGTGAGGTTTGTTTTGTTCTATATTTCTCGAGAAAAGAATTCTAGAGTGGTTGATATATATTAAATCGCAACGGGAGAAATTAAAAGGTCATGTGTCGTGTCACGATTTTCACTCGTGCTTATGTCAACATGACTAAAAGAAATTCAGCTATCCCAACCGAGTATTTCTCGAGGCCTATAGTTTTTTAACCAAGTGCTACTGGTGATCTCAATATATTACAAACTATAGTACTAATCGTGCTTGGCTCTGTAAGGTTTTCTGGCTGGAGATTCTTTGTTGTCATTCATAATGTTATGCATTAACAAGCACCGATGAATTTGGCCGACGAGCTAAAAAGACAATTACAGTTAATTGAAGGATAAAGAAATTGCATTTAACCTTCTTTTCTTTTTAAGTTTTCAGATACTCGACTCTTGAATGCTCTTCTCCCACTCTTGCCCAGGCCCCAAAGCAGAAACACTTTTTGTCATTTGAGTGAGGTCTTCAAATGCTTTAGAACCATCTGAAGCGAAATAATCCAGGCCTTGCAGGGACGTTCGAACGGAAGCCGTACAAGCAGACAGAATTCGTAGCATCGTTCTCTCGCTAAATGGTTTAAAATTAGTTTCCTGGCAGAACATCGTGTACTGTTGTGCAATTCGTTGTGGGATCATTGTCCTTATCACGTTTGGTACTGTGACGGTATCACCCGTGGACAAGACAAGGGTCCTCTCTCCAAAGGGCAGGTTTTGAACCAGATAGGGACTGGTTATAAAACCCAGGAAATGATCTAGTTGGTCTCTTTCGATGCGGAGGCGGGTACTGTGCTCTACCGGGACAGGAGCTCCACAGCCGGACTGAAGGCGGTGAAGATTGGCAACGGTGTACCGATAAGAAGTGAGGCCAGGGATAAATTCGCAGGCAGCTTTGTAACGTGCAACCCCTGCAATTATCGATAAAATCTGTCGTCGTGTGTCCCAACTGCTAGCGATTTTGTACGACTCTGCAAGCGCCTCGAGGTATGCTCTCTCTGATGGCAGAGAACGTGAATCGATGTTGAGCTTTTTGTTTACCACTTTTGATGTTTGCAGAGCCTTCCAAAGATGGCTAGCGTTCACACCCGAGAGGACTTTTAGTAGAGCTGCAATGGCATCACCTGCATAGTCAAGGTAACGTCTTTGTGTGGATTCGCTGGCACTTGACCATTCTAACCAACTTTTTGTTCCCAGTGGCTTTAGTTTACAGGACACCAGAAATTCGTTTAATTTTGATATCTGGTCGTCAGTCTCATCCGTTCTCCCGACTCAAGAGGCTGTGCTGGCTGTTTCTGAACTAGGCAGATAGCTCGTATCATGACTAGCTAAGGTCAGGTCCTGAAGCATTTCAGCGATGTCATCTGAGATGCTTCCATTGCTGTCGCTTTCCTGGTAAAAGAGAAACAAACAAACAGAGGACATGTTAGAACTGACAGCGCACCGCCCGTTAAAATTATCACGGAAATTTAAGCCCCGTAGGAAGATACTCCCTTAAATGTTTATACAGGAACGTGCCGCTGGACAGGGTACGGTTTTTGGCCTCTTTGTCCTAAACAGGGTATAACTTTATGTGTGTCTTAAACAGGGTGTGTATTTTGTCATTTGTCCTAAACAGGGTTAGGGATTCAGATCCTTAGCAGCCGCCCTATACCCAAACATAGGTCAAGTATCTCCCTCCGGAATTAAAGAAATTTTTTTGTAAAAAATGTTTAAATTGTATTGATGTAAATTTCGAGGGAACTCAACCAAATAAGGATACGCAAGAATAACTTTCGTACAAGGGAGTTCACGCCAAGATTATTCAAGTCACTCGGGGGTGCTAAGAAATAAAATTGAAACCTTTCCCAAAGTTCCGATCTGCTTGACTTCCCTTTTGTCTGGTCCGGCCGGTTCAAGCATGGTGGTGGAGGAAAAACTTGGGCTTCCCTCGGGTTGGTCAACTGACTGGCTCTCCCCACCGGAAGCGCACGTCAGCTGCTTTTCCATTTCCATCGTATTCCAGAGTTGTGAAATATACTGCCTACATTGTCTGCAAACAGCCACAAAAGTAGAAGGGAAAGTTAGACTCCTGTGTACGGACGTTTCTATCTAATTCCGCCCGAAAACTTCTTTATCCGAAATTGCAGGGGGAACCAGGAACTTACTGCGAGCGCGTAGCCTGAGCGAGGGTCACGGCGCGCGAGTCGTGGGAGGGAGGGGAAGAAAAAAGTATCCCGTTGAGAGCATTGTAGCCTGCGAATGCAGACGTATTTCCGGCTGTCCTTTCTCTCCGGCGGAGAGAAACAGCGTCAAATACGTCTTCGTGCTTTCTCCATGCCCTAAGAGATGCGTGCTTGCGAAGGTTACGCAGTATACACAGGTAAGCTGGCTAGAGACAGTTATGTACTTACGACTTCCAATGAGGACGAGGGTGCAGGAACAGTGAAATATTATTGCTGACTGAGCAAAGTCTATTCCCCGGTCGCCTTTTGTTGTCTTTGACTTGTGGGCGGCCATTTCATCTGGAACAGCGCAGATTCTTTTATTGCAGCGCCAGCGAAGGCCATAAGCTTCCCGGTGCCGCGGACAGATCGTCAACGGTTTGTGAGAATCATCCTCTTGGAATAATCTTTGAATAAAAGTTTTAAAATTGTTACTTATCAGTGTGAGATTATCTACTCCATGGTGTGTTCAATCACTATTACAATAGAAGTGGCTTAAAATAGCAATAAGTTTAAATATCGATAATTTCACTAACCTGCGCGAGCGAGGATTAACTTCATCTCACTGTCAGTTCTTTCGTCCGCAAACACTTTCATCGTCCTAAGGTGTTGCGAAACGTCTTTTTGGCATTCGGTCAGAGAAACGCAAGTTACCGCCGTGGAAGAAGAGTCGGAACTCTGACCGCAACTGGAGGTGTCGTCTATCAAGGACGAAAATGAGCACGATGCCATTGTTGCAGGCAAAAACAAATACCGACAAAAACTATGGAACACCAGTACTTTCGATATTCTGAAGTAAACTACTTCAAAATTAGAACTACCTTGTTTATTTTTCGACCTCCGCAAACGACAGGCATGTTACGTCATTGGTCATAAATAGTAGCACATCCAATTACTCGTTCTGTACTACATAAACAAAATTATGGCCTGGCAAAATAGTGTGGATTATTTTCGAAAGCGCTTATCCGAACTTTGGATAAACAGTAAAGGAAATGGTTTATGAGGTGGTAGTAGGGCCAAATCATCGATGCGTGTTCATATCATCACGTGAAGAGAATCCGAACTGCTGAAACTGATCAAAGACCCTAACTGAACCAAACGTGATATTCACGATAAACGGTAACTAATTTATTGAAACTACAAGAAGCACGGGGCCAAAAAATGAGAACCTTCGAGGTGTGCTCAGTTGGGATCAATGTTATTTGAATTTCTTTTATGTTATCGACGTAATCGTAAGTGGAAAACGTGACAAGAAATTTGACCTTTAAATTCCTGCGGTTCCGCCAATTATCACCAACTCTACAACTCATTTCAAGGAATATAGAGCAAAACAAAAACTCATTATAACACCCTTAGTACACCAGAGCTTGTGTTCGAACCAAAACTCTTGTAGCACTTGGTTAAAAACTATAGGCCTCTAGAAATACTCGGTTAGGATAGCTGAATTTCTTTTAGTCATGTTGTTGACATTAGCGCGAGTGAAAATCATGACACGACACATGACCTTTTAATTTCTTTCGTTGTGATTTAATTTATATTAACTACTTTAGAATTCATTTCTCGAGAAAAATAGAACAAAACAAACCTCACTGAGAACATTAGAGCTTGTGTTCGAACCAAAACTCTATCCTACTTGACCGAAAATAAAACATACTTCTTAAATATATTTGAAATGGGCTTACTTGTGCTTGCGTGACCTTTGCAATTTTTGAAGGAATTACATGAAAAATTCCCTATGCGTTTACTACTCTTAACGGGTGGCTTTTTAATTACCCAAGCTGGATTTTTCATATGTTACAGAACAATAATAGCACTTTTCGTTAATATAACTTTTATTATAAATTTCGCATGTACCAGGACAAGATTTTTGCTTGCAAAGTTTCCTCATTTTCAAGTGTTTGCCACAGTGCTAAAAATAGGAATCTGTGGGCTCTTAAAACGACATGAAAAAATGCATCGTCTCACAATATTTGTAGATTTCCATGTTGTAATTTGGTTACCCTTCTTAAATGCGAAAGGTAGTTTTGATCCGTCCAGCCATCTTTCTTCACGAGCGATTTGAAAGTACGCCAATTCTCGGCAAAATTAAATGGCGACTTTTACGCGAACACGGCATTTCACGTTTTGCCGGATTTCTTGAAAACAAAATTTTTTTGGAAACTTTGATTGTAATTTTCGTAAACAGTTCACCAAAGGGTTTGACCTGGCCAAATATGAAGAAATTGAATTTTTAGTTTTGACGCTGAATTCTCGATATTTACAGTCAGTCGCTCTTGAGCAACGTAAAATTGTGCGACCTGGGACTACAACTGAGCAAGGGTTAAATTGAGCAAACCAATCAGAGACTGCAATTCCTTGAGTGAAATTTCCAGGAGAAAAACACAAAATATAGTTGAGACAGGAGCAGAGATTTATTTTAGCTCAAAAAATTTTGAGGTTAGGTGCACTTTAGCTATTTTTGTTATAAGTGAGTTGATGGAGTGACCTTCTGGAAATGACAAGCGATGAATTAAGCGGAACTCCCTGGGAACCTGTTTAGGAGGTTTGGCAATTTGTGCTAAATGCAACTCTTTAGCTGACGTATCTTTAGCAGCCTCCGGATTTTCACTAGCAGGTAAACGATTCTTAGAACAGAAACTTGTCAGTAATCCATATTATTATACATTGTAGTCACTATCTGTCTTTTCATTGGCTAAGAGCCTACAGTTAATTCTGGGAATCAGTGCAATCTACAGATTATTCACTAATCTGCTGGCAGATTAGTGAATAATCTGCACGTGCAATGCATGATTTCCAATGTGGGAGGCATCTGAAAGCGAAGTAAATTCATGGCTCATCAATTCGCTTCTTCAACCGAGCAAGAAATTAAAAAATTGCTGAAACAAAACAGACTCGGAAAACAAAAGAAGGCAGACAAAAATTGCGAAGGAACTGTTCCACGAATACCTTAAGGAAAAAAGCGTCCAGAAGCCGGAAGACAAGAAGGACACAAATGTTCAAATTGTTTGCCGTTATTTTGTTTACCTGTAAAACAATGTATAATAAAACAATTATTAGATTCGGTTTTTGCGATATCCAGAATAATCAAGGTCTTGGTATTAGTGTTATCAGCCTCCGCCTTTGGCTGATAACAGTTATCTCGACCTTGATTATTCTGGATATCGCAGAAACCTCATCCAATAATTGTTTATAATATGGATGCTGTCTGAATCAAGGCAAGAACGGCTTTCTCCAAAGTCAGTTAACTACAAATCACCGGATCCTTGGGAAAAAGTTTTCTAAACGTTCCGCTGTTGCTGGGTGTGTTTCCGTCCTCTGACAAATAGTGTTTGTTGCTAACCAGAATATTTCCTGCTTTGAGATCTCGGTGACACACATTGGAATGTAAGTAAGCAAGACCCTCGGTAATACCAAGAACTGCTTTTCTAAACATTACTTCAAAATCTTCCACTACCACCTTTACTACTTTGTGTTCATTACCTCGCTGTGCGGGCCTGTTTTTAATTAGGATTCTACGCCCGGCGTTCTCGGGAGTTTGTTCAATGCTGGGCTTTTAGTTATTTATTTGTTTATTTATTAATATATCGATCTTTCTATCTATTCATTTATTTATTTTTTGTTGATTCATTTATTTATTTTTCATTATCCTATAACCACGCAACATATATGACATGATATTGTATACAAATTTTTTTTTTAATTCATGAGAACAAAATGTATAAATCAGACCACAAATACAAAAAGCTTTTAATCAGCTATAACTGGACACTTTTTTAAATACAACTTTTCAAGACGTGAGGGAAACCTAAAGAAATTCTTACTCAACATATAAAACGTTCATTTGGAACTAATTTCAAATTAACAGCTACAGCTACATTTTAGTCATAACGTTTTCTTTTGTAATTTCTTTTTTTAAGGACTTGTCCGATAACAAAATTGACCACTTGCCTGCTGGAATTTTCAATAATAACACCAAGCTGGAACAGCTGTAAGGAGGATTCGTCCTTCGTGTAGATATCTTAAGTTAATAAGAACGGAGTCCGCACCAATAGTGAAAATGGCTCCCGTCCTCTTTCTTAAACCAACATAAAAAGTCTCGTCGTTTATTGTTCTCGGGGAATGGTGGTGTGGTTATTGTTCTGACACCCTCATCAGCGTGACCGGTTTTAACACTCAGACGTTCAAGCAAAGTCGCGTCCTCACCGTGGTACAAGTGGTGGTGAATGGAATCCCCCTTGGGTTTTTGCAATGTTACAATATTTCGGAAGGATTTCATCTTTAGTAGAAAGCCTATGATAGGCTCTAAACTGATTCTATGACTGATTTTATCACCTCATCCTGTATATATTAAGTCAATTTGAATTTTATTTTCTCACTTGAAAATGATGTCATAGGGACATCGAAACATTGTGCTTTTTTGCTAATTTTCATTCCTAAATATGTCGACTCTAAAACATGATGGAGAAATTCAAGAAAAACCTTTAGGATGGAGGAACACCCACCAACCCCCCCGAGGGGGGGGGGGCAATGACTTGTTCCAATGATGTTGAATGGGAAACAAGCGCATTGACAAAAGTTTGACGAAAAAGTCGACTAACAACTTAACTGCTTTATGTTCGTTACCTCGCTGTGCGAACCTGCTTTTAATCAGGATTCTACGCCCAGCGTTCTCGGGAGTTTGTTTAATGTTGGACAGTCGTTTCTCGCCTTTCTTATGAGTCAAGCAAGTTCGACACTCATGTCTGTCCACCAAATGGTTCGAAGTTGAAATACTTGTACTCCATCATGAGTGCTTACGGCTTTGGGCAAACAGGAATAAAAGTCACCATTTTATCACTCCTTAGAGAGCTGAGCATCTTGGCTTCTTTGGCTACATTGCAAAGCATTACTTTCGTTCTCCCCGAAAGACCTTTTCACCAGCACCTACCTTCCATTAACATCATCTTGCCAAAAAATCAGCCACACCCTTCTATAATTTTATGTGTTATCACATTTATAAGAGAAAGTTAAACGAAGAAGCACTGCTTCTCCAGGACTTCATCAAAAGAATAAAACAAAAATATATTTTTGAGAAACTGAATGTGTAAGGAAGATGTCTCTCCCTCCTCCCTTATCTCTTCTGCCCTTGCTTTAACTTAAACGTAACGCAGAACTAAATTGTCTGTATTCTTTTTTGTTTCGAAATTTTGTTTCAGTAGTTGTTTCTGTTTCTTTGCTTACTTTTCCTTTTAATGTGTGTGCTTAATTTCAGAAATTTCAATGTTGTAATTAGGTGTGAATTGCCAAATAAAGATTATTAAAAAAAACTGACTGTGTTTTCCTTTAAGCACTGACCCGAAACTGCCCACGCCGGGCTGGCACACGCTGTCAAGCGGAACTTTTTCACCTGCTGTCCTTAGAAACTGTACAGCGGAAATACATAAAAATACAAGGCACCAAGTTTAAAAATGACTGCTGAAGCTGCGATTGTAAACGTACCAAAAGCTTTCTGTCCACTACGGGACCATTTAAATAATCACTATATGTTTGAAGAAGAGGTTAAAAGAAGTCTTTCTCTACTTTATGAAAAATACGTTGAGGGCCAAAGCTCTTTGGAACGAGCAATAAGGTCCCAAATTGAAGCCGCTCCACTCCTGGAAGGGGAATTAAAAATTTGGCTCCAAATGATTAACAGGCGCCTTAGTCCACGAATGAAAGTACGTAATGGCTGGATGTTGAAATTCAGATGTGCAATGCCGTTGCAAGTTTTTACATTAATTTTGGAAGCGATAAAGAAAGCTCGTTCTACCTGTGGAGTCACCTGCAAAGAAGAAACACTGATTACTACCATCTCATATGACAGAGAGAATAGACTGATCCCGTCGTGATTTGTCAGTGTTATCCCAGATTAGTCGCGAGTCTGTCCGAGAATTTTTCACCAAGAAAAGCAGAGGAAAAAGAAAGGGAACTTCAGAAGTTGTGATCAGTTCCGAAAGTCCTTTTTCGATATGTTTTGTTAAGAGGACACAGCAAGTTGTGGTGAGAGTCCATTACAAATTTATCAATGAATATGGATACACTTTTTTATGAATACAGGCCAAGGTATTCCATATGCAATTCAGAACAAATTTCAAGAGTATTGTAATGGACGTTAAATATTATGTGTTATCTAAAATGACCACAAAAATAATGAGGTGGATCATTAAATAGATTTCATTCTATAACTTAACAATATTAATAATATTAATTGATACACCCATGGGCAAAATTTGTCCAAAGCAAGTGTTTAAATATCCACTGCCTGGTCTGTCTGTCTGTCTGTCTCAGTACCCGGCTTAATACAAGTACATTTTCTTTCGATATGATGCCAATAGCAAAATGGGAATTGTTAGCAAAAGACAATTAAATTGATATATTTGTTGTGCCTTTGAGCAGTCAAAACATTTTTCCAAGAAATTTATACAGCTACATGCATTACACTTGGCAATTAACAATAATCAGGTTTTCAGATGCTTTGGATGGCTGATTTTGCTCACAAATATATCACAAACAGTACTGTAATGAAATCAGTACATTAACTGTTAATTATGTACGTATAATTAACCATTTCTCTACGCCACTAATCACATACCGTAAGCCTTGGCGGAATGGAATAACCACCGTAAAACGTACACAGTTCAGTCTGATCGATTTCTTCGCTTATCTCTTCGTCCGTTTCTTATGCTTTCAAGATCGCGGTATCCATAGCCTTAATTTCATCCAATCACCTTGAGAGACGTTCTCCAATTGCTTTCAGTTCTGTGATGTTTATGCTTCAGTATCGGCCATAAGATGCTCCGCGTTTGATGTCTTGGTTACAGTGACCTTTGTATGCCCCTCTGACTGCCTTGTTGTGTTTTAGTTCTTCCTTTGACATTTTAATGAGGGTCTCGGCACCAGTTTTGGAGAAATCGATCAGACTGAACTGTGTACGTTTTACGGTGTTTATTCCATTCCACCAAGGCTTACAGTATGTGATTAGTGACGTAGAGAAATGGTTAATTATACGTACATAATTAACAGTTAATGTACTGATTTCATTACAAGTACACCTTTACCTCAAATATTAGCTTTGTAAGGTTTTTAGCATTAAAGGCATTACTGATATTTGTTCAACTAATTACAAAAGCTGTGGAGCAATCTTCCCTTCTTTAACATTTTGCTCAATGGGTTTTGTCGGTGCATGTTATCTTCAGGAGATACCTTTAAAAAGTCCACAGTAACAAGATAAATCATTTAAAACTCTCTGTGTTATATAGGCTTCATTTTTACACTTAGTTCCTGGCTACATTACATTTAAGGTTTACATGTTAGGTTTTCAGCATAATTTCAAGGCATTGCTGATATTAGTTAAGCTAATTACAAAAGCCCTGGAGCAATCTTTCCAGCTTTTACACTTTGTTCAATGAGTTTCATGACTTTGTCTCCACAAAAAGTGCACTTGACATCATCAGGAGATGCCTTTAAGAGGCCACAGTAACAATAAGATGGATCATTAAAAACTCTCTGTGGTATATATATATAGGCTACATTTTTACACTTAGTTCCTGGCTGCTGGTAACCTTGTTGAGGTAACCAAATCAACATGATGAATTCATGTCTAAATATCTCTAACTATCTGTTTTGGTAGGTTGTGTTTTCCCTAAGCTTTTTTTAAAAAATATGTTTAGCTTCACGTCCTTCCATCGTAACCATTCCCAAACCCTGGCCGTACTTTTCAAATACTTGAGAACAATGAGCAGGGACAATATGGCCCAATGTCCAAACAGTAGGATTTACAGAGGATTGCATAAACATTGCATTAACATTGAAATGCTCACAACAAGCAACAGAAAGCTGACTAATCTGGTCTAAGGTTATGTCAAACCTGTTAAAGAGGGAAACACAGTCCCTCAGCCTCACACCTAAGTAAGCTAAGTACTGCCAAGCATTGTTTTTAAGATGAAGAGGTTCCACATGAGCTTTATCAATGTAAGAACCTAAGAGAGACACAAATTCTGGGTCTACTATTTTGCTTGGCAATGAAATCAGTAATTTTAGATCTCTTTGCTTTCTCAGAAATTTTTTCTAGTGCTACTCTTTTCTTAAATGTTTCGACCTTGTTGACAACATTAATTCTCTGAGGGTACTTCCCTGGCTTCCACTTGTTTGAACTTTGAGTTCCAAATGTATCCTTCACATCCCTGCAATCAGCTACTGAAACATTTACAAAGGGAGAGAAATACTTAGCACTGATAGTTAATTCACCTGCCAACATGGCAAGCATTTTCATGTCATTTGGCAATTCCTCCAGCTTAAATCTATATTTAATGCCTTCAAATTCATATTCGGCTCTTTCTAACTCTGCAATTTGAGGTAATAATGACCTCACATATTTCTTTCTAACAGGAGAACTTTCATCACAGTTGGCACCAAAAATTAGAAAATTGTCATAACTTGATGCCACCATTCTTCCAACATTAAAAAAACTGACTAAGAAAGAACATGCGCTCTCATTTTTCCAAATGGGCATCCGTCACCGCCAAGAGCAATTTGAAAAGTGCCTGTTGATTCTGCAAAGCCTTTCAAGCTTTCTTTCCTATTCTTAGAAAGATAAAATTTGGCAAGCATTGGAAGGTATTGTCTCAAATCTCTATATGCACCATTCACTGGGTTTTCAGTTTCTAAGCCCTCTAGATAGTCTTGGTCAATTTCATGAACAGTCCGAATATCAATCTTTCTTAACTGTTCTACAAGGTTACTACAAGTAAGAAGCTTTGGAACCTTACAGCCTTTACAAATTGAAATGCTTGTTTTTTTCCCTGGTTTACTTTCATTTGATTTCATTGAAAGTACCAGTCTAACACTTTTGTACTTCCGTTTGCCCATTACTCAGAAATAAGAGAGGTCTTACATGCTCCATATGTATGGTTTGAATAAGCACACATGTATCAGGGTTTACATGTATATCCTCCCATATGTATTAGGGACCCCAAAATAATTTTCCCATGATTGAAAAGAACATGACAGACTATAATATTAGTGAAGTTTGAAACGAGGTAAATAGAATGGAAGTTACAGGAAGAAGTCTACCACATAAAGATCCATATAAATAAGGTTTGCTCACCTTGTAAAAATAGAATGCAAGTCATGGGTGGTGGAACTTCACAGTAATTTTTAAGATCCACCCTCTATACATGTAGCTTCTGTTTTATTAACACAACGTGCAATCTTTTCACTTGATTGTTTTGTGCTACATGTAGTTGATGCATGTGTCCTTGCGGGAAGTTTGCACCCTTTTTTAACTTCAGGTACGAACTGATCACTTACGTTGATAAGTACAAACGCCTCACAGCAGGTGAGAAAGTAGACAACTAGCCCATTATTGGCTTCCCATTGCCAGGTTTTGGGGTACTACTTGTATCGGCACATGGGAGAAGATAGCTAAATTCTTTCTTGAAACGTACTGCTTGACCAAACGACAACTGAAGTTTTTCAAAAATTCCAGATTCTGCATCCCTTGTGAGAAGATCCTGAACGACAACGAGTTCTGTCGCATCTTGATCTGAAATATTTGAGAAGTGTCTTCATGGAATAGAGACCTAAATAAGTTAACATGGATTACAGTTTACTTGTATTCTAATAGGATAAATAAAAAAGCTACAAGCAATCGCAAAAAGACTTGAGACACTCTATATATTTTAGCTCATATTTCAGCCTCCCAGCTACAACACCTTTCGGCTCGCCCTCCCCCCTTATCAATGTTGTATGGATTTCGAGATGTCAATCAAAGTAACAAGGAGCAACATTGAAAGGGGGAGAGGGGGTGTGGAGAGCAAACAAGCCTTTGATTTCTTTGCAACAGGCTGCTTTAACGCAAAAGTCCGATTTTCCGGGGGAGTGTCTCAACAATTTTGCAAATGCTTGTAGCATTTGTTTGGAAACTCTGCTAGCTATATTAACTCTTTGCCCATTATCTTAATTGTTTTAACTTGAACAGTCAGATGAACTTCAACAATCAGATGAAATGCTTCCTCGCACCTTCACTCCCTGCACAAAGTCAGCAAAGCCCGCTAAAATATGTAAAACAATTCATGCTGCCAACAGTCATTGGCAGCCACTTCAACAGCAATTCTTTCAAGATGTAAACATACAAACAAATAACTGCTCATTATACGTGTACATAGTTCAAGACAAACCCCAACGTTAAGCTTAATTCTGATTAACCTTGTCAGTTTGAACTACAAAATAAGCTTTAATTTTGTCAATGGCAGAACACGCCCGTTCTTACTCTGAAAGTAGGAAGGCCACAAATGACAAATCTTCAAATTATCCACAGAAAACAAAGGAGAAATAAATCAGATATGTTCATCCCATTAGAAAAGCTCACTGTTGTGTTGAGCGATTTATTTGGCGCCAAAATAATTTTTTACCTCGAAATGACTTTGCTATGCCTTCACAGAAACTCTCTTTGATTTGGTTGAAAATTTCATCTGCACTTGGAAAGGAACGCTTGTCTGTTGTGCTTGCCATCTCTTCATGATGATTTACATTCTCTGGCGATTTCTCTAGCTCGAATTCTGTTGAATTTTTTGTCACCTTCGCGGCCATCTTTCCAAACGCCAAGACCAAGCTGATTTCACCAATTCCCACCTCTTTTCTGCTCATGAGTAGCTTGCCACAAGGAGCAAAGGGAATACTTGACCCCGGGGCCTCTGTCCGCGAAACTCAAGATGGCGGCTAACTGAATGCTTCGTGTGTTGCTCTGCTCCGGATAAAATTCATTGTTGACCAGGGTGGAAATGTAACGTTCTGGGGCAGAAGTGATGTTTCAACTTGCAGCTGCTCTCAAAGGTCTTACCACCACGTTCATTGTCCATGTTCTGAATGCAATGGGCGAGCAACCGATAGAAATACTGAACCTAGACACTGGCACCAAGCAAACATTTTATTTGAACCACAGCAGCCGATTGACGTAAGTGGATGTCTTGACTCTGAGACTGAAGTAAATTTTCAGGACAGTGATCTAAGTGAGGGTGAGCAGCCAATGGAAACAGGTGTTAAAGGGGCTACGTCACGAGGATTTTGCTATTTTAGGTCAATTCATTACCTAGTGCCTTAAATCATACACAAAGTGCTCCTGTAAAACCATGAGAAAGATATCAAATGAATTTTATTAGAGAGAGCTAACCATAATAATTTTTTTGGTGATTTTTGAGAACATAGCATCAAAACTTGGTTGCAATCCATTTCCATCCTTGCCTTCGGTAGCAACAGACGACCCTTATTTTTGGAATTCAATTGATGCGAAGACACTTTTTAGCTTTTTAAAAAGATACTAAAATAGCGTGACATAGTCCCTTTAAGGTGACATG
The DNA here is from genome assembly GCA_964017195.1 of Siderastrea radians. Taxonomy (NCBI): domain Eukaryota; kingdom Metazoa; phylum Cnidaria; class Anthozoa; order Scleractinia; family Rhizangiidae; genus Siderastrea; species Siderastrea radians. The sequence continues at coordinate 25,467,550 of OZ024888.1, read as the reverse complement.
GAACTAGAAGAGGACCTTTGTGATGGCAGCGATGAGCCGACTGCTAACCTGACGAATCCTATGCGGAAACTGGTGGTAACAGCTGTCCTCGATGCCCTTAAAATAAAGAGAGATAGTGGGGTCTCAATTGGAACCTTTGAAGACATTTTGCAATATGCCAAGAAGCTCTTACTTGAAATCCTTAAGTGTGACCATTTAAATTTCAGAGGCCTTGCATGTTTCTTTTGAAAATATTCCCGAAGCTGCTTTGGTTTCTAAAAATTGTTTTATGGCTGATGGGGGCTATGAATGGACTGTTTTCTCATCTGGAGAAGCTATAATTGTTCAAGTTAGTGAGAAGGAATTTGTTGCCAATCTGGATTGTTCCTCTCTGTAAAGGTAAACGAGGAGTCAAACTTTCTGAAATTTTTAGGTAAGGGGTTCTTTTACTCCAGTGTTATGGATGACAGTGAAGTACCTGTGAGAAATTTTTGTAGTGGATTTGTACAGGTCCAGAACAGAGAATTAACTGATCCAGCATTTTTCCAGATTGAAGACATTGTAAGGAAAGTAATTCTTTACAAGTCTGGGGATGATCTCACTGTTCCCAATTTTCAGAGGCAATCTCAGAGCCTTCCATATACAGTAATTGTTCCTATTCATCCCCAAAATGGTGATATGGTCTTAATCCAAGGAGAAGATATCAGTGACATTTGGTATGGCCATATTCACAGTACAGACTATACCAGGAAAATAGTGGATGTGTATTTTTTTGTAGAGAGCAGCAGGTTAGAAAATGTCTTTGTGATGACATGCCAGAAATGTTGTGTGGGACTCTATTATTGGAGTTGCAGAAGGACAGTGGGAAGGTCCTTCCTGCTGGCGAAAACAAACATAACTTCATTCAACTATGCTTGGAACATTTCTAGTTATGAACATGCCTGTCGGTACATGAACTTGTAAACGAGGTGATTAATGTTTCTTACAAGTTTTATTGTCCAAAACAATCTACCATTACATTCTTCCATTTTTGACCTACCTGCACAATAATTATATATTAAGTATAAACTTTATATGTAGTTTTGCAGGTAAGTCAAAAATAAAAGAATGTACTGGTAGGTTGTCTGGGACAATTAAATGTGTTTGAGAAGGCCTTCCAGTCATACTGTAATCTTAAGCTACTTAGTTTTTAATGTACTTATGAAAATGTCATTTTGATAATTGGTGCTATGTGACTTTTTAAATATTATTATTTTTAAAATATCATTATGTATGTTCTCCCATTGTTCTCCTGTTGAAATTGTAGACATTGACTAAAACCTGCTCACAAATTCCACATTTCACATTGATACATGAAATACCCTCAGCCCTTATACTGATCAAGTGAATTGTATGTTTTTGTCTCATATTTTCCACTTGTTACATTGTAAGAATTTACCCCAATATTATTACCACTTTTGGGATATGTACACTTACAACTTTTCAGCAGTTTCTCAAGCATTGGAGAAAAATATCCATACATTTATTATTTTTTACTTGTGATAGAAGTAGTTGTTCATAAATTATTTATCCTTAGAACATCCCATTTCTGTGACTTAACTTTTTTTCTTTTCGACTTTCCAGAAATGTCCCAAGTAATGGGAAACACACCAGTGATTTCCCAAATTTGTGATAATACTGGCATTTCATTTCCATTCTCCAAGAATATCTCATCTCTGACAATTTTCCCTGTGCACGTTCCAGAAAATTCTCTAGTATGGAGTTGAAAGGATCACAATTATTTCCTAAAGTAGGGAAACATTTATTTTGTCATTGTAATTTCCCACTAACTTCCCATTTTTGTTATTTTGCTTGCCTTCTTATTTTCCAGCAATTTCCCAACTTTTGGGAAAAGACTACAATTGTTTCCCAAACTTGTGATAAAGTTGGTGTTCCTTTCCAATTTCCCAACATTTTCCCATTTCTGTGAATCTCTCTTCCCTATGGCTTTCTAGAACGTTCCCTAGAATGGAGTTAAAACTAAAACAATTATTTCCCAAAGTTGGGAAACGTGTACTTTGTCACTTAACTTCCCAATAATTTCCCATTTCTATTATTTTATTAGCCTGCTAATTTTCGAGATATTTCCCAGCTGTTGGGAAAAGGCCAGAATTATTTCCCAACCTAGTGATAAATATGAAATTCCATTTTAATTTCCCAAAATGTTCCCATTTCTGTGGAATTCTCTTCCATATAATTTTCAAACAAATTCCCAAGAATGGGGGGAAAACCCAATTATTTCCCAAATTGGGTTTTATTCCCAATTTTATCCCAAAATGGGAAAACAGAATTTTCCTGTGAAGGTAATTGCATCTCTTATTTGTACGTTATATCCTGTATAATATTTCGCGAGATTTTGAAAACTGTTGACTCGCGACAGCCCGCAAAGGGCCAAAATTTAGCCTATTTTCAACTGCTCAAAATGTCTTCTGGTACATGGATTTCGCCAAAAGGGCTTGTTTAGTCTAAAAGAGCAATCTTTCTTCTTCAAACTTCAAATAAAATTTTTGGGTAATAAAATCGTGAGTGCTAAGGGAGCTAAGTAATTACAGCGATATGTCTACAAAAATTGACCTCTGACCCCAGTGTAGCGAAACCGCTAATTGCAAAAGGCAGCCAACTTTTCTCTATTTTCAAACTTTTTTCTTCAGATATCGGTCCGAAATAGGTCTAGGTAAGACCTATTTTGTATTTTTAAATTTTAAAGAGGCTATGAAGCGGTTAAAATCACATTTTGATGCAATAAATCACTTTGTTTGCTTAGAACTGAGCGTTGACAAATTTCAGTGGAATTTGCAAGCCGTGAAATGCATTAACCAAAACGATACTTACCTCGGTTTTTCATCTAGTTTTGTTTTGTCAGATTTGTTTCCTTGGAATGACTTCCAGAAGGAACTAAGTCAAGATTTTCCACCTTTAGCTCGAACGTAAAAATTTCACGAGCCGACTGTTTACATTGTGGCAACAACTGCTAAGTTTCCACAGGACACCCAGTTTTCTGTTTAGTCATGAAATAAACTAGGAAGTAAAATCTCGGGATTATTTCACAGTCCAACAGATGACGTTTCGGACTTATTCCGAGAATGACAACTAATCAGCTGTGGACGTTCTCAGGCACACTTTCAAACTAGTACACTTCATTGAAAATGTAGTACAGAGATAAGCATCTGTACATTATAGCTGCTTCTTCTGCATTTGATGGGGAGGGGGAGGAGAATGGTCGTACACTTAACCTGAGTCCACAACTACAAACTCTCTTTCAAGGACCGAAAACATTTGCATGACACTGTACTTTCAAAGCACATCTGGGACTTAAGGGACAGCAACATCAGCTATGAAATCAAATGGCGTGTTATCAAGAAGGCAAATGCTTACGAAGGAAACCCTTCCCGCTGCAATTTATGTCTGTCGGAAAAACTTTGCATCTTAACTGCTTGCGATGTTTCTTTCCTAAACAAGAAATCTGAACTTGTTACCAAATGTTACAAGTTCTTCACAACCAATCAGAAGAAGCGTCACTCCAACCGTCCTTCAATTTGAAAATTCAAAACTTAAAACTGATACCCGCTTGTGGGGAGCATCAGTCTGATGATCTTTATTTTTAATCTTTTTTTAATTTTTTATTTCTTATCTTTATTAAATATAAACTGAAGTACAATACAGCGAGAGAAAATTTATAAATAAATATATGAATACAAAGAAAAAGGGTATTTAACTATTACATCAATATATACACTAACATATGCTACCAAAAAAAAGGCGAATACAGAGGGCGTTTCTAATTTGGTTACTGAAGAGGAGGTATGAAGTTGCTAACTATGAACAGTTGCCATTTCTCATTAAAACAGCGACGGCGGAGCGTATTTTGAAGTGGGGGAGGGGGTTGAAAACGAGCGCCAGAGTTGGTAGGGGGGGTCTCGGGGCAACCTCCCCCAGAAAATTTTGAAATCTAGAGTCTCGGAAATCGTATTTGCAGCATTCTCCGCAAGATACTTCTTGAAATAATTAGCCTGGATAAAGCGTAAAATGAAAGGTACTTTTAGTGCTTACTGCAATATTTTGGAGGTTATTTCTCAGCCTTCCGGTCTCCTACGCTTACCTGCGGTTTTTTGACACAAGCTTCCCGTCTGTGGGAAGGAAGCACGCTGAGAAAATGTTAAAAATACGTAAACGCGAAAAGTTTCCGACGAGGTTTGTATAAAGTTGTGACTTAATCAAGCAATAACAATTTAAACACTAGTTTCATCTGGCAAATACTCTTATGTATTTTCTCGAATAACTACTGTACATGAATCGAAATGACATTAACAGAAGTAGTTTGCTATTAAGTCAACAATGCTTTGAGAAACGATCCCTTGCTAAAACATGCATCTGGAATGGCAACAACTGTCAATAACAGTAACTACATTTGATACCTAAAAAACTAAAATGGAGTTTTACAAAGGCCATTGTATTACAAGTTTCGCTCCATATTTCAATAGTCAGTGTGGCAACAGCATACTTCTGGAATCACTTATACCTCAACACAGTCCTCAACGGAAATCGACTACCGTGAATTTTCCAAAATTTCTCTTGCGATTGTCATTGAGCGAAACAAAGGCATTTGCAACTGATACCAGGCAAATTTTATCCAGTCTTGTCTTGTGAGTGTTCAGGACGGACAAATGAGTAAAACGTGCTTGGTTCATTTGAGAACGGAGCCAGGTTTTTACTCGTCTAGAGGTTGAAAACGAACGCTCTCCTGTCGAACTGGTGGCAGGATTAACGTGTACTAGCTTGCAGATTCTTGTTACTTGGTCAATTAAATCTCGTTCTGTTCATTTAAAGCTTTCACTTCGTCTAAGATATCTTGAAAGCACTCTACCTCAGTGTCGTGTTTCGAAATCAACACTTTGAATGTACTAAGCTGGGCACCCAATGATGTTGGACATACATCGTCGCCGAAATGTGATGACAAGTCACCCATTTCCTTCGCAACATCTGCCCCTTTCGTTGCCTTGATGAGCAAACTTTCCAAATTCTGGTAAACAAGAAATGCTGGCTGGTTAAAACGCTCTTTCATAGCAGATGTTAAGCAATCGACTGCTTCAAAGTACAGACCTCGGTAGTAGTCACGGGCTGTGCTCGGATAGTGTGGCTCACTAGTGCCCACTTCATAACGTGATGGGGCGCGTCGTTTCCTTGGTAGGATCGGCTCGGAAACTGAAGGATGCTCTTTCGCTTTTACAAGAATGACGTCGTAAGATGAGTTAAATGATTCATCGTTTCTTATACTTTCCAAAGCGTTGACGGTTAGGCGCGCAAGATTTTGCCCTGTGGTAGCTGAGAGACGCTTGGATTGCAGAGACTTCGATAGATTATCAGTGTGCGCAAAAAGACGTTGGCTTAATTGAAGACCAAAGAAAAACTGAAATGTTTTCATTTGGGCTTGACAACCAAGAATGCGGGCTCTGTATCAGTGTCTATTTTACTTTCAAGACATGCATCCCATACTTTGAAAAGAGACACATAATTGTCAAGTATACGTTGGTAGCATGTAGCTTTCACAGTCCATCTTGTTGGACAAAACTTCACTATACCAGGTACTTTCTCTTCGCCATTACATGTTTCCCCTTCTATGTTGTCTTTCAAGTCACCAAGCATCGTTTCTCTTTTTGGAGAATACTTGATGAGAGTTATTAGTTCCTTTGAAGTATCCATTGTGTCGGACAACACTTTACAAGATCTTACAGCATCCTTAACGCCCAAGCTTAAGGAATGAGCGTGACAGTGTGTTGGGTGGGCTTTAGGTTGCAGTTGTAGGATTCTTGTTGCAACTCCAGTCTTCTTACCAAACAAGTTACTTGCGCCATCGTAACATTGCCCCCTGCATTTATCTATTGACAGGGGGAGCCACAGAAGGGCGTCTTGAATCGCTGATGCTATTGTATCAGCATCAATGTTTGGGATTTGATAGAATCCAATAAAATCTTCATAAGCATCCAGGTTGCTATTGACCCATCTCAAACAAAATGTCAATTGTTCTTTATTAGAAATATCTGTATATTCATCACATATTATTGAAAAGTAGTTCTTTCCTATTTCGCCCACCAAATCTCTGATTACCTCGTTTGCCATTAGGGCGATTATTTCGTTCTGAACATCATGACTTGTGTATTGTGCCTTATCCTTCAGCCAACGTTCTAAGACACTGTCATCTTTTGCGTGTAGTTTAAGAAGCTGGATGAAGTTAGAATCCTCATCCTCATCCCCTCGGATGGGTATCCCTTGCCGTGGAAGGTATTGCAGTCCCTCGATTACTTTGGCAAGGCAATGACGATTTTGTGTTCTCACGTCTTGTGCATTGCTGTTGGACGTATCAATGATGTTACGGTTAGGTTTTGGGAGAACAATCTCACGGTCAACAGCGAGTTTATGGCATTCCGGAGTTTGATGATCCTTGAATTTTAGGAGTGCCTTCTTCCAGTTGGAAAAGCCATTGGATATAAATGGCTGTTCAGTGTTTTTGGGAGATGCTAAGTTACCTTCGAGATACTGGTTTGAACAAATGTAGCAAAATAGAGAGTCTTTTTTTTCATCATAGTGTAGTCAAGGATACTCACTGAACCATGTGCTCTGAACAGAGCGATATTGATTTCCATAACATTTCTTAGGGAAATTATACTGACTTGGCTGGTTAGGTGTAAGAAGTAAATTCCTTTGTTTTGAGTCTCCTGTTCCGGCTGTAGATCATTTCGATTTTGACCTGGAGATTCAGTAGATTCTTGTGACATTCCAGGCAATGTCGAGGGATCCTCATCTGTTCTAGCGATTTTCGGTTGGCTCGTTACTTTCTGACAATACTTATCAATTGAATTTGTTTTGGACATCACCGGTTGGTTTTTCGTGTTTACATTTTCTTTTTAGTTAATACAGCATGTGCCTATAATCATCGATTACCACAATCCTTACTGAAGCCATTGGGTAAGCCCTTTCAATTGAATCTATTTCTAATTCGCTCAAGTGGTGGCCCCTGAAATTCAATTGCACTGTACAATTATTGTACTCCAACAAATCCAAAACACAGGAGAACGCCAAAGCTTCCGTGATATAAGCAACATTAATCAACTTCAGGTATCTGTGACTTTTAAAGCACGAAGTTTTGAACGCCTCTTGAGATATACCTTTACTGTCCTGAAGTATCAATACGGACAAGACTTCACACTTCAATGCGATCGCATTAAACAGCTTGTCAGATAATGTACAATGGCTTAGATTTAGGTAACGCAATTGACTAATCTTTAGTTCGGTGATGAGATCCAGTGGCACTGGTGCCTCGTTGAAACCAATCCAAGATAAAGATAAAACTTCAAGCCTCTTGCACTGCTTTAAAATCACACAAAGGCCTTCCCATTTCAGGTAACAACATTCATCAAGCAGTACTTTTGTCGATCCAGGAAACACGTAAGTTTCCAACACTTCGGAGGTAATTTTCCTTTGCCAGGCAAAGTCAATACACTTCCAGACTTGTGACGAGCTTTTGATTAAACTATGCCACCTCTTACATACACGGCTTACCTTACAGATCCTTTCAAAGGCAGTCAAATAGCTAAATACGAAACAAAGAACCAGATCTGGCTAGTTATTTATCAGATTCATCGATGCGAAAACACCACTACACAGACGCATGCCCTGTACAATTTCTCGCGCCAGTCTCCAACTCACGCTTCAGGTATTCCAACCCTCTTTGGGAGAATAACCTGAAGAGAATTCTTTCGTTTTCTTGTTCTCCTTTTTCTTTATTTTATTTCTTTATACATACCATATACTAAAACAAAATAAAATGTCATCCTCCTCAAACGTGGGGGGGGGGCTAAAGCCCCCCCCGGCTCCGCCGTCCCTGTAAAAGTACTGCTAGATCTGTTTTTAATAGCTAGATATCTTTCAGTCATACCATGATCATAGAACTGTAGTTTAAACAACTCAAAAAGTAAAACCTCTTCTGTTAGACTGCATTTATAGATGAAGTACTTAGCTATTACCAGTGCTGAGCTTAGCACCAGTTGGTGTTTACCAAGTTGAACAGGTCCATAAAGAAGGGTTCTATCAGGTAGAGTTATGTTTTCCTTGGTGATTTGTGACCACCAGGAGTAAAACTCTTTCCAGAATTTAACTGCATGGGAGCATCTTAGCAGCATGTGTTCGAGTGTATGTCTTTCTTTTTTGCAGAGATAACACGAATCATCTGACGTTAAATTGGCTTTTTTGAGCTTATCTTTAGTATAGATGATGTTATGATTTATCTTGAATTGAAACATTCCCAGGTTTACGTTCTTAGTGACAGTAAAAGGCCATTCATAGATGCTTGATAATTCAGACGGATCTATTCCATACCTGATAATTCGTGTTTCATTACTTGGTGGTTCGAATTTATAGTTGACGATGATCTTATGCAAGGCAGCGTTAGAAAAGTTCTCTTCAGTATTGAACCAGTTTCGCTGTGGAGTTTGTTTTTGCATGGCAAGTAGCGAAAGTTTCCATTTGCTTCTAACTGCGCGGAAAAGGCCATAGTATGTTGTAAAGTTAGTTTCGATTGTGTATCGATCAATAAAGTTTTCGTACGTACGAAAGTTTTTACCACTGTCGTCTAAGAGGTGTTCTACTTTTTCAACGCCACACTGGTACTAAGAGTGATAGAAGATTGGTTTTCCATCGATTTTCACATCCGTATTGTTCCATATTATAATTTCGCTTATGTCTACTTTGTCTTCGTCGCAGTTAGACATGACTTTGTTGATCAGTTCCCAGTGTTTTAGTACTTCGAGGTAGAAAAGGGGAATATTGTCTAGTGTTAATTCTTTACTTTTGTATGTGCAGGACAGAAGGAGTTTGAAGCCACCGAGGTGATGTGCCATGTAATCTGGAATGATTTTCCACGGTGAGCTTATGTCGTTTTTAAACCTTTTCACCCACGAGGCCTTTAAAGCTTTGTTCATGGAATCGAACTCCATCATCTTAATCCCACCTTTGTCTTTATCGCCGATCAGCGTGGTTTTTTAATTTTGTGGGGCTTACCTTCCCAGACAAAATCGAAGGCAATTTTGTCTACTTTTTTAGCAAATTTCTCCGGTAATGATAGTACCGAGGCGTTGTAAATTAGTTTGGAAAGTCCCAATGACTTAGCAATGTTAATTCTCCCAAGAAGCGTTAATTTCCTTCTTGTCCAAGAATTTAGGGTTTTTTTGTAAATCTTCTAACTTCTTTTCGAAATCCAGTGCATCACTTATGCGTTTCTCTTTCGTGAAGTGGATACCCAGAGAGCATACTGAGTCTTTCGGCCAGCGGAAGCCGAACGGTGTGTCCTTTCTTTCTGCCCACAAGCCAAGCCACATAGCTTCTGTTTTCGCTTTATTCACCTCTAAACCGGAGCACACATATAACATGATTTTGATTTGCGTGTTACCAACACTGATTCCTTTGATGTTTAGATTCGTTTGGATGGCAAGATTCAACAGTTCTATTCCAAGCACGAACAGGAGGCCTGATAATGGGCAACCTTGCCTTACTCTGCGGTTTAGGTTGAAGAAGGGAGAGGCAAAGCCGTCACTTATCACGCAGCTTGAGATGTCATTATAAAAAACTTTTACCCACCTTTTAAGATCGTCTTTAAAATTGAACACATCCAGAACTTTGTTTAGGTAATCCCATTCGAGTGAGTCGAAAGCCTTTTTAAAGTCGACAAAAACGGCAATACTCGGTAACTGTTTGTATTTTGTGTACTCAATGACATCGGAGTCGGACATTTTCACCAATGTATCTCTTTTTTACATAGCCAGCCTGGTTTGCACAGATGATGTCTTGGAGTACTTCCCCTAATCTTTTTTGTTGCGATCTTATAGTGGGTGTTCAAAAGGATAATTGGGCGTAAGTTGTTGAGTATGTTAGTGGGCTTATCTTTTTTTGGCAGGAGTGTTATGATGCCCCTTTTTTGACAGATAGACAGTTCACCTTTGTCAAAGGCATAGTTAACACTTTGAACTACATCGTCACCAATTTCTTCCCAGAAGGCTTTGTAGAACTCAGCAGTAAAACCATCTGAGCCTGGCGATTTTCTGTTCTGCATTTCCTTTAAAACCTTTCGGCATTCTTTTTTAGATATTCGACCTTCGCATAAGTCTGCGCTCTCATCACTTAGTGGTTTGATTACTTCGTTTTTTGTTGTTTCTGTATTATTATTACTTGACTTATAAAGAGACTTGAAAATTTTTCTTCTTCTTTAAGAATGGTGTCTTGGTTCTCTGTGACTGTACCATCTTCTAGGTATAATTCTACAATCCTTTTCCTTTCCGTTTTTCGTTTTTCCAAATTAAGAAAGTATCGTATTTTTTTCACCATACTCGGTCCACCTTGCCTTGCTTCGCATCATCGCACCTTTCACTTATTGTTCTGTTATTCGTTTCAGTCGCGACTGCACGGTTTGTATCTTTATTCTGAGAGCAGGATTATTTTTACAATGCTCCGACACTACCTCAATATCATATTTCGGATTGAATAAGGTCATCACCCTTTTGCTATGTTTTGTGCCGCGACTGCAGAAAATCTTCCCGCCCCATTCTACTTCCCAGATCGCTTTTGATTTTTCATCGCTATACGTCTCTTGCAAAAAATAAAAATGTGCGTTTTGATTGTGTAGCCATCTAAAAGTTGACCTTCTTTTGATGGACCCATTCAAACCTCTAACATTTAGGGTGACAGCTTTAATTTGCATTGTTTTTGGTTCATTCATGGTAGGTGTGAATTTGCAACTGCATTGTTATTTTTTGAAAGAATTGGAAGAAGTGATAGAAAACTTGAAAAATTAAGATTGGTGATTTCTATATTAGTTTTCTGTACTTGGCACCGTTGTCCCTTGAGGGACAGAAAATTTTTTAGATGCTTATGGATAGAAATGACGCCTCTAAGCTTTGTTTCCTTCATCCTGGCGAGCTTTCTTTAGCGCCGGCACAAGAATCTTCTTTCTGACGTCTCGAATGCTTTTTGGTAGATCTTCGGCGAGCTTTATCATTCATTCCTTCAGAAAGTTTCATTGTCGCCAGACGAAATCCCTATCAGCGCGGCATGTAAATCTTGCTATAACGGGACGGTGTCTGGTCGCATTTTGCTTTTTCCTACCCAAGTGGTGGACGCCACAAAACATCATCGCTTGGGATTTTTCTGGGGCAGTTTTGAGGTTGGTGGTCATTGCGTTTTGTACTAGTTCTGTATAGTTTTCGTCCTGTCTTTCTTCTGTGCCATGCAAAATCAGGTTCCACCTCCTGCTGTAGATGCTTTGGCGAGTAAGTTCTTTCTCTTCCTGGATTTGGTGTTCTTCACATGTTTCTACTCTCTCGATAATATCATCTTGCTCTTTCTGTGTATATTCTAGTGATTCTTTGAATTCGCTTACTTTTGTCCGCAGCGAGGAAATTTCTAAATGAGCTTGGTCAAGCTGAGTCTGCAAGTCATTCATTTTTGTTGCCTGTACTTGTTCTTTGTCCTCTAAGACTCTTATTCTGTCGAGTAGTTCAAGGTAGAGCTCGTCGTCTTCGCCACGATGTTGGTCGTCGCTTGTTGAACTGCCTGGGCGCGCTTTCTTTCCAGAGACCTTTTTAGACGCTTTACTCATGACGTTTCAGCGGGCGGTGGTCACAACACTAAAATAGTAAGATGTTCGAGATTTGGTACGGTTTAAGCGAAGTCTTCTTTACAACATTGACGGAGCTTCACTAGCACGTCCGTTCGCTACGCTGACATTCCCAGTCTCTGCCCAGTCTGATGATCGCTTAGTGTGTGAAACTCGAGTTATAACTTTCCCTGTGTACATTAGTATTTTGCTCTGCATGTCTATGCATAGAGCACTCATAGAATGAGTGAAGCAATTTATATATTGTTTATTTATTTATATATGTCACAGCCTTTATACTTTCTCTCTCACAATAACCTGAGAAGGAAGAAAACTAACAGTGATTAAGCCTGAAAAAAAAATCACGGCTTAAATCTAACATGAACAATACTGAACTAAGGAGCCAAATGTTATCACTATGCTTATGACATAATTTGAGACTGCATGTTTTCAGGTTTCCTGCCCCCCCCCCCCCCTTGCATATTTAGTACACGAGGGCATTACAACTTTGCCGCGGTTTAAGTGTGTACCCACAGCTTGTGGGTCGATTATTATTCATATATTCCCGCTATTGTTCTTTCTCATTGAATATTCATAATTCACGGACCGATTACTTTCCGAAAATGCGGCTGGCTGTTCACGAGCGCAAACGCTTTGAAGCTAGGTGCGATATTTGTGCTTTGTTTCAAGATTTCTGCTTGATTGTTTTTTTCAAATCCTATTGTTTATGCAGATATTAATTTATTTGTAAGAAAGTCGCGAAAAGCTATTGTCATCTTGCCGGCTGATAAAGGACGCACTACGGTCATCCTTAACAACCAGGCATAACTAATGGATGATCAATGACATCTATTGGTAATCAGTGAGTAATCGATGGGTAATCAGTTGATTGGTCATTGATTATTGGCGATGATCAATGAGTAATCGATGACTAATCGAAGCCCAAAAATTTTGTGGCCCATCGATTACTCATCGATGACATCGATTACTCATTGATGTAATTGATTACCTATTGATGTTATTGATTACTCATCGATGACAATTTTTTAAAACAATTTTTTAAATTTAAACTAGTGAACAGCACTCTGCGAACTTGTAGTTGTAAAACTTGTTTATTCTCCTACGCGTTTCGTCTAACTATCGTAGACTTCTTCAGGGAGTTTTACAAACAAATGCTAAATGCCTGTATTTAAGCAATAATAGCGGCTATTTCGAGGAACACGGACCGCAAAGGTGCGGCCGGATTGACGAAAAAAGAAACAGGCAAAGCTGTGAAATATTTACGCAAGGCATGAGAGTTATTTGGGGGCCATGGTTTTAGCTAAAACGGTGACCCCCCAGGGTAGAGGATCGGAAATTCTCAACAAACCTAAGACGTTTGAACAATTGTCGGAGGAGGGAAGAGAGCCCTACTGAAGGATAAAGAGCTGGCTACAGCAAGAAGATCCCATAGCAGTTCTGAGAGGAAAGATCAAAGGTACATGAATCACTTATGAATACGTGTAATTCATCAATTCGCAAGAACTATTTCCGTTGCACAATCCATATGCCCGACCATCATTATTCAATTATGTCGTTCCTGGAAATGTTTGTTATGAGATGTTTATTCATCAGTCCTCTTCACTTTGCATATAAATAAATAAATACATGTTCAACTAAATTTATCTAGTTTTATTTTGTTTTTGCTTAGAGGGAAAAGGAAACGAGCGGCTTCATCAACTACAAATACAAGAACCAAATTTTCCCATCTGCAAAAAATGGCCCTTGAGGCCCTGTTTAAAGAAAGCAGATACCCGTCTTCAAGGAGTAATAGAAGAATTTGCTAAGTTGAACAACCTTGATGGGGCAACCGTCAAGGTTTGGTTCAATAATAAAAGACAACGAGGTACGGGGGAACAAAATACAACTGCAAATAGGCCTTCTGACGCTTCACACATTGTAAGCTTAATTGTAAGCTTAATTGTAAGCTGGATAAAATAAAGCTGGAAACATCTGTTTACATTTAATAAGTTGTTTTTATTTTGTTCTTATTCGCCAAATACGGTTTTCAGCCACGAAATGATATCGATGAGTAATGAATGAAATCAATGACTAATCAATGCAATCAATGACTAATCGATGCAATCGATGTCTAATCGATGACCCAAAATTTTGTGGCCTATCGATTAGTCATCGATTACTCATTGATCATCGGCAATAATCAATGACTAATCAACTGATTACCTATCGATTACCTATTGAATACTCATTGATTTCATTGATGTCATTGATGTCATCGATTAGTTATGCCTGGTAACAAACAAGACTACCACAACAAAGTGAAGGCCTTACTAGAAGACACCAACACGTATGAGAAATTGACATCCGACCCAACCAGATCCCTTAAGAAGAAACTCATCCAGACCCTGAGGGATTGGCAAAAAGAGAACAGAAATCCTCACTATCTTTACAACCAACTGTACCCCACAGCGGAGAACGTTCCTAAATTCTACGGGCTTCTGAAGATTCATAAGAAAGACGCTCCACTACGGCCAATAGTTTCGAGCATTGGTAGCGTGATGTACAACACCGCTAAGTTCCTTGCCAAGATATTAAGACCCCTTGTTGGTCATAACGGTCACCACATCATTAACAGCGAAGATTTCACCAACAAAATCGCAGACCTTGAAGAACCCCCGGGGCAGAAACTTGTATCCTACAATGTATCGGCGCTATTTACGAGCATCCCGATTAACGAAGCTATCTCAGTTGTCAGGGCTAAACTGGAAGATGACCTAGGTCTTCCGGACAGATGTCCTCTGGATGTACCACAATTGACCACCTTACTTGAGATGTGTCTTTCAAGTGCGTACTTCACATACCAGAATGATTTCAACAAACAGAAACAAAGAGCCGCCATGGGGTCTCCAATTTCACCCATTGTGGCCAATCTCTACATGGAACATTCTGAGAGCAGAGCATTAGACACCGCCTCCACCCCTCCAGCTATGTGGTATCGATATGTTGATGACACGATGACTAAAATTCATGAATACGCAGTGCGCTCTTTTTTCTGAGCACCTCAATTCCATTGATCAACACATCCAGTTCACTTCAGAGGAAGAAAAGAATGGCACAATCCCATTCCTTGACACCTGCTTACATGTGAACCAAGATGGCTCAACAAAAGTCACAGTGTACCCGAAACCGACCCATACGGATCAGTACCTGAATTTCCACTCTAAGGGACCTGTCATTTATTAGAGGGGTGGGGGAGGGCTGGTGTAATTTTTTTTGCCAGGTGTAGTTTTTGTATGCCCTCCCCCAATTTTCTGCAGAAAAAACTGTAACCCTCCCCCTCGTGTGATCCAAAAAAGTCATGACCCTCCCCACGCTAAAAGACATGATAGGAATTATTAAACGAGATCAATTTACTTTGTTCTGTTCATAACAGAAAGTGTGTTGCTCTCCTCCCTGATCTTGTACAGGTAGGAATGCGAGAGGAATCGTTATAATCGTTCTCGCCACTTTCCTCCTCTTCCTCAGAGCTTGAAGAGTCAATTTCTGCTAGACAAAATCCACCGCCTCATCTTGATCTTCATCCTGTGATGAAAGAGCGGCTTCTTCCAACTCGTTGCTACTATCAAATTGTTCCTGTTGCTTTGCCGAGTTTGTTAAATTATTTATCAGTATCATATGGTCTTGATAGCACAAGTGTTGTAATTATTTTTATCAGCCATAATGAATATATACTAAGGTTTACAGAATGATCGTTATTATAAATGTAACAGCCTTTGCTGATGATGGTGTTTGAAACATCGAAACATGTTCCAAAAACTGAAGAGCGTTGTGTTTTTAAAAATCGTTTATCAGTATATGTCTTTGCACTTCAATCAATTTATCTTTCTTCAAAGGATGGGACTTCAGATGATGGGTTGTAGGTATTTGTCCAACACGGCCACTGTTTGCTTACTTAGAGTCCCATCATTGCACATACCAACCCAATCATAGTCTTGGTAAGTCATTTTAGCTTTAACAGACGATTTCTCCAGTCTGTCCTTCTTTCTCTTTTCCTTCTTGAGCTCCAACAATTTCAAGTGCTCCAAATATGTTTTCACACATTCTTCTGATACAAAAAACTCCTGTGCGAATTTCGAAATGCTGTCGAGATCTTCCAGAGAACATTCACCAGAATGATATGCTTTCCTTAACTGGGCTCGTGGCAAATGACCGTCAGTGGTTCTGTTGTCTGTTGGCGTCATGTGCACGGGTATGTAGTGAAGTCCAGGGCTTTGATAATCAGGGAATGGCCTTTGAATGCGCTCAGTCTGACTACAACACTTTTCCTCTTGCAAAAGTCACGTAGTTTGCCGCTGGAAATTACACAAGCCCCCTTCTGGTATTCAAGAAACATCTCTCCAATTTGGAAATGAGTATCAATAAATGAATATATCTTCTGGAAGTAACTCTAACCTGGGGACCTGGCGTCTCTTGGCCTCTGTCGTGGCTGCTGTGTATTGCATCAGATACTGTTTATTGAAAAAAAAAATTGATATTTTTTCCTCGTCGTAACATAACATTTAACAAAGTCTCCAGCAGGCCCTGGCTCATCATCCACCATTGCTGCTAACTCTTGGGCTACTTGTCGTGCATTCTTTTCCAAGCAGTCCCTCTCTTTTTGCTTTACTTCACTCACTCGCTGATAGTGCATCAATCTCCTCAATTGTCAGGCCGTCAAATGGTTTGGAATATTTCCATCTCAATGCTGATCCATCTACTAGGGCATCACCTATGGCTGCATTTGTTCTTTCTGCTTCATTTTGAGCAGAGTCCCCTGGGGCACAATGGATTCGGTTAACACAATCAGATGAATGAATGCGGGCAATTTCTGCGTCCCTGAAGCGAACCTCTGTATTGGTTATTCCCACTCCAGGGCCTGCATCTGTGGTCTTCAGGATGCTACAGCACCTTCTAGGGGGGTTCAAACAATCTATCTTGCTTAGATACTGGGAGCATTCACTTAAAAGGTCTTCCATTGTGTCCCACAGCTTCTCTTGTTTTACATAGAAAAGCATCTTCCTTTGTTTGATATATAAAAAGCACTTTCAGTGCAACAGTTGACATACATGCAGGCTTGTTGGGTTGTTCAGGTTGATCATTATTGAAGTTGAAAATGCTTACTATGCAAGGGACAGCAATGTTTACAAAAAAAAGATATGGCCCTCCCCAAAGCCCTGCTTAAATTTTTGGTGACCCTCCCCTTTTTGGTTGCATAAAATGTAATGACCCTCCCCCCATTTGTACCAGCCCTCCCCCCCCTCTAATAAATGACAGGTCCCTAACCACCACCTACAACATAAAAGAGCTGTGGTTCACACTCTGCTACTTCGAGCTAAGACCTTGGTTTCTGAAGAAGATGACAGAGTACATGAAATTCAGCATGTTGAGCAAGCTTTGAAACTAACAACTATCCAGATTGGATGCTAACAATACCGAACAACGAGAAGAGAGTATACGCCTCAGTACCATACATTAAAGGCATTTCGGAACGCCTACAAATAGCATTTAAATCACACGAGGTCACAATCGTCCACAAGCCTGTCAATTCTCTCAGATCCCAATTGGTATAGGTTAAAGACAAAACTGAAAACCTAAAGAAGTGTGGCACAGTTTATCACATTCATTGTGATGAATGCAACAAACAATGCATTGGCGAAACTTCTCGTGTGCTTGAAACCAGAATTAAGGAACATCTTTCAAGGGATTCATCAGCCGTTTACGAACAGTGCCAGCTCATGGGACATTCGGTGGATTCCAGCAGAACAAAAGTTCTCGCCACGGAAAGCAGCACGTTCAAACGCCACATAAGGGAAGCAATTGAGATCCGGTTATGAAAGCCCTCTTTGAATAGAGACAATGGCTTCGGATTAGCCAACATCTATAACACTATTTTAGGCCCCTTGAGACCCTTATGAAGTGATATAACCCTTCTTAATATTCACATTTCTACCGTGGCTGATGAAGTTCGGTTGGTCCGGACAAAATATTCCACTTTAACAGTTTTTAAAAATTTTTATTGCGCTCTGATTCAGGAAATATTTTATTAAGAGCCGATGTCTGAAATTATCGAGAATCGGGCGTCAGTCGTGAGATTTCGAATTTCTTATATTTTTCCCAAGTAACTTCTGTAGTGAAGTATTTTCAAAAATAACATTAAAAGTTTCAACAGCTTTATATTTTTTTCGAAATCGGGCAAAGTTTGAAAATACGGCATATCGGCCTCCTTCGAATAGTGAAACTGGCGGAAAATAACACATTTTTATCTCGCTCGTACGTTAAAACGCGGCGTCGTCTGTTAATGAAACACAAACAATATAAACACACTTTAGCTCTTTATAATACAGTAATTTTCTTTGGATAAGCTGTTCAAGTGAGAATGTATCGGCCGTTAGAAGAAAACCAGTTTCAGGTATTTAAAAAAATAGCAAATTTCACCCAACTCCCACACTACAGAAACCCAATTGGTACGTGGACTTTGGACATGGAATAACAACAGGTTTGAAGAAAAACATTTGTAAATTACTGTGTTAAAATATTTCTGGCGGCAATGAAAATTTACACCGTCGAGAGACCAAAATGTGAAGGGTAGTTAGACACGAATCGTCGACTGAATTTATGACACAAACCGCCGACTGGCTACGCAAAGCAAACGGTAGCCCTTTTCATTGAGAGAAATACCGGACAAAACCTTCGCAAAATTAATTAGGGGGCTTGCAGAATAATTTTACATAGTGTTTGTTGAAGTTGTGTTGGTTTTGAACTACGATCAACACACGCACCTCTTGTTTTAGTACATGGATCGGTCAATCGAAACCGCAACATATGCATAACTAATCTTACCGTGTTTTTAAAATTATCCATTATCTGTCTGATAAAAATAATCCTCCACTCCATCGTTGTGATTGGTACTGTAATAGCTGTAGCTTGCTGGACATGTGAGAACGTTGTTTTCCTGAAATTTGTCATCACTTAGCCGCAAACAAACTGACAAAAGTAACATTGCGGAACAGTACCAGAATATATGTTGCAAGAACAAGATTGCGTGACGCATGACATGGGCAAAGGTCAATCGATGCTTTTTGAGGTATAAGCGTATGTATAAGTTCTAGAAATACTAGGTTTTTTATCCACCTTTTGATGCAACAAAGCTTTCATGCATTGATATTGTGTCGCTGGTTTTTTTTTTTGACATTTCATTGCATGGCATCTTGTGGCTATATATTTAAAGCATTATGATGATAGTCCTCGTCAGAATGTCCTCGTTGGTGTACACTGTGGCCCCAGTTCATTTAACCTGGGGAATGTTAAATGTGTGGCAATCGGGGAGTGTAGCAAAAATGTCTACAATCACCTCGTGTATTGTAAATCGGCAACGAGTCGACATTACACTCAATAGTGAATCTACGCTTTTACTTACTTGAGCAGGTAGGGAGTTTCCTGTTAGACATTACAAATCCTAGAGAGCGATTTGGACATTTAAAAAAAAAACTATAATAATGTAAATCAGCATTTATATTTCAGGCATTTTTGAGACAGAAGGAGTCTCACTTTAAAATAATAGTGTGCCCACGACATCGGTATTTGTTTGGGACTAGGTGGCGGTGCGGTAACTCGCAGTGTTCGATCCCCGCAGAAGTGGCCATGGTGGCTGCACACTAGGGAACATCCTCAGCCCCAAAGGCTCCATGTGGATTAAAAGCCCATGTTATTGGGCCAGAAATACACTTGCTCAAGAAAGCTCGCGTAAGTATTTGCATAAATGATTTTCGTTGATAATAAATTGTCCGCAATTTGTCTGGCTGGGGGAGAGGCTAATCAAAGACATGCTTACACAGAAAACCGCTGCTCAAACATACTTTCCTAAGAAAACCGTTAAAGCACAAACAAAAACAAAACCGTGTCCCATCGTTCCCAAATCTTACATTGTTTATTAGCTCGTGCCCCAAAAACATGTTTTTTGGGGTCAGTTCACAACTGTATATTTATTAAGTGTTTTAGATACATGAGTGCACGAGGGTGCTGGGGGATTCGTTAAAATAGTTTTGGCCTTGTGAAATTCCACCAGCTACCCCTCCGGAGACATTGTGAATAGGGTCAGTTATTATGTTCTTGCGATTTTCTCATTTCCATGAATTATTTCCTGGATAAAAACCATTTCAGGAAGAAAAAGATTCTTTATTTGCGTGATCAGTATCCGTTAAATTTCAACACCTTAGACTAAAAGCAGTCTCTCTTCCTGCTCAGGGATAGTCTAGTCAGTTGAGAAAAAGGAACAAGCGAGCTGACGAGCGCTAAATCGCCTTTGGCGTTGTAATGTGACGCGCATGTGGACAATGGTGGAGCCGCTGTTGAAAAAGTAGAGTTCTTCTGTCGAAGGCACTATCGTGTGATAGGTTGCCCAAGGAAATTTGATGTTCACAACAAATGTTAGCCCGAGAACGCAGTTCAAAGGCTTATGTGAAGTTTGAACGTCAAATTTCCGAGGGAACCTACCACACATGGGGCCTGAGACGGAAGGACTCTATTGGTTATACTGTACAACGCTAAATTTTGAGCAAAAATTGCCCAAAACGGTCACTATGCGCTGATAGGCGCCCGCTGAGGAGAGACACTATCGTGTCACGTGATCCATTTCGACCAACGGCGGCACGCCAAAATTTAGTGTCGTGCTATAAATATATAGATGCTATGCGCTAGTGTACTAGAGCCGGCTCAATACTAGGCGGCTTGACACGTGCGTCACGTTTCAACGCCATGTTTGTGCAGGTGATGTTCGCGCTGGCTTCTTTCCCTTATTCGTTTCTCTCGACTATTCCTGAGAGGAAAGAGAGACTGCTCGGTCTACTCTTCCCGCTAAGGACTAGTCCAGCCATAACAAACCGCGAGTGCACGTAAAAATTGCTTGTGGCGTTCGGCGATTTTCGCGCGGGCTCCACACGCGCGTCACGTTTTAACGCCATAGGCGATTTCGCGCTCGCCGGCTCCCTTGTTCGTCTTCCTCGACTATCCCTGAGCGGAAAAAGAGAGTGCCCGCAGCCTAAGGTGTTGAAATTTGACAGACACTGATCACGCAGATAAAGAATCTTTTTTCCAAAATGGTTTTTATCCAGAGAATAATTCATGAAAATGAGGAAATCGGAAGAACATAATAACAGACCGTTCATTGCTTATTCACAATGTCCACAGAGAGGAAACTATTGGAATTTCACAAGGCCAAAACTATTTTAATGAAACCCCTAGCCTACTCGTTAATTAACAGTTTTTTTCAAAAAGACGTCGCCTTTTCACAGAAGTTTTATTTCGTGCAAAATGGTATTCACAAGCGCGCATAAAAGGCCGGGGGAATGAGAACATTCCTTTTTTTTTTCGTGGTTTGCGATTGCACACTCACGTACCTAAAACACTTGATAAATAAACTGCTGTGAACAGATTTTAGAAACCATGTTTTACTGAATGCAGCACGAGTTTTTGGGGCACAAGCTTTTACAAACCACGTAAGATTTGGGAACAGTGGGACTCCGTTTTTTGTTGTTGTTTTGTTTTTGTTTTTATCACGGCGGTAACGGTTTTCTGTTACGAAAGTATGTTTGAGCAGCGGTTTTCTGTGCCACCTCTCACCCAGGAACATGAAATAGTTGGTAAAACTGAGCACACCAGATTAACCGCGTAAACAAATTGCGGCTAATTTATTCTGAACAAAAACCATTCATACAAATGTTTCCGCGAGCCTACTTGTACAAGGCGCTCATAACATGGGCTGAATGCACCTTTTTAAATCCATATCGAGTTTTTGGAGCTGAGAATTTTCCCTTGTGGGCAGCCACCTCTGTGGGGATCGAACACCGCGAGTTATATTGCAACACCACCTAGTCCCAAACAGATTTCAAAGTCGTGGGCACAATGTTAATTTTAAGTGAGACTCTTCTGTCGCAAAAATGCATGAAATAAATACGCCGATTTAATTTACAAAAATGGCCAAATAAAAAATCGCTCTCTAGGATTTGCAATGTCTAACAGTAAACCCCCTACCTGCTCGAGTAAGTAATAGCTGGGATTCACTGTCCACTGTAATGTCGTCACTGATTTTACAATACACGAGGTGACTGTAGACTTTTTTGTTACACTCGCCGATCGCCACACATTCAGCATTCGCCGGGTTAAATAAACTAGGGCCACAGGGTCCACCAACAAGGACTATCACCATGGGTGATGCTTGTATAGCCATAAGAGGGGGGAGGGACAGGGGGTTTAAACCACCCGCTTCCCGTACCCTTTAATCCCGATTCCCGCTCTGTATTTCTTGGCTCCCGCCTCTTTGCATTTTTTTAGATTATGAAGTATTGCGCAATGTTGGGTAATTTTCCCCTTTTTCTCCCGCTTCCCGCCCCCTCTTCTCCTGCCTCCTGTACACCTCCCACCCACTTTTCTCCCAGTCTCCCGCTCCCCCTGCCCCCCTCTACATAAGATGCCACACAATGAAATGTCAAAGAAAAAAAAACTAGCGACGCGATATCAATACACGAAAGCTTTTTCCCATCAAAAAGTGGTTAAAAAAAAGGTATATCTGTAGAACTTTACGCTTGCACCTCAAAAAACTAACACCTATAAAATGCGATTGCATCAATAAACCTTGCCCATGTCATGCGTCACGCAATCTTGTTCTTGCAACATATACTGTTCTGCAATGTTACTTTTGTCAGTTTGTTTGCGGCTAAATAATGACAAATTTCGGGAAAACAACGCTATCATATGTCCAGCAAGCTACAGCTATTACAGTACCAATCACAACGATGGAGTGGAGGATTATTTTTATCAGACAGATAATGGATAATTTTAAAAACACGGTAAGATTAATGTTATGCATATGTTGCGGTTTCGATTGACCAATCTGTGTACTAAAACAAGACGTGCGTGTGTTGATCGTAGTTCAAAAACAGCATTTAACTTCAGCAAACACTATGTAAAATTATTCTGCAAGCCCCCTAAGTAATTTTGCGAAGGTGTTCTCCGGCATTTCTCTCAATGAAAAGGGCTACCGTTTGCTTTGCGTAGCCAGTAGGCGGTTTGTGTCATAAATTCAGTCGGCGATTCGTGTCTAACTACCCTTCACATTTTGGTCTCTCGACGGTGTAAATTTTCATTGCCGCCAGAAATATTTTAACACAGTAATTTACAAATGTTTTTCTTCAAACCTGTTGTTATTCCATGTCCAAAGTCCACGTACCAATTGGGTTTCTGTAGTGTGGGAGTTGGGTGAAATTTGCTATTTTTTTAAATACCTGAAACTGGTTTTCTTTTAACGGCCGATACATTCTCACTTGAACAGCTTATCCAAAGAAAATTACTGTATTATAAAGAGCTAAAGTGTATTTATATTGTGTTTGTGTTTCATTAACAGACGACGCCGCGTTTTAACGTACAAGTAAGATAAAAATGTGTTATTTTCCGCCAGTTTCACTATTCGAAGGAGGCCGATATGCCGTATTTTCAAACTTTGCCCAATTTCGAAAAAAATAAAAACCTTTTGAAACTTTTAATATTATTTTTGAAAAACCTCACTATAGAGGTTACTTGAGCAAAATATAAAGAAATTCGAAATTTCACGACCAATTCTCGATAATTTCAGACATCTGCTCTTAAGTGACCCTAGAGATATTGTGCAGTGTACTATTGCGATTGCATAAAACAAGGCCTACTCTGGGACCTTAACTCGCCGCGAGATTATGCGAGATAATGCAAGTTAAGGCGAGTTAAGGCGAGTTAAGGAAAAATCAAGCTTGCCTATCAGTTGCGAGTTAAGGCGAGTTAAGGCAAGTTAAGGCGAGTTAGGGGAAAATGACCCAACTAATGTCGAGGTTATAAGGGTTAAAACATATAGTAATATGCTTTAGGCAAAAGATGCCTCGCAATCCTTGTATGTCTTGTATATATAACAAGGCTCCATGTTGTCCAATTACGAAAAAAATAAGCAAAAAATTTCAGATGAGTGCAAAAATTGATTGAGTGAACTCTTATGTAAATTTTGTAACTGAATTTTTTCCTAACTGGACAAGCTTAAGTGTGAATATGGAGTCCTGATCTTTACCAATTATAAAGCATTCAGACACCAAACTATCCCATTAGGTGGCTGTATGATAATAATAATAATCATCATCGTCATCATCATCATATAATTAAGTGAATATTAAATATTCACTATAGCTACATAAATAGTTGGCAGACTAATAAATTAGTGAAAAAGGAAACTAATGTTAACCAAGCAATCATGAATAGATAAGTCAATGTAACTGTAGTATAAACACAGGTAAGATGTTTTATTTTGTTTTGTTTTTTAATTCAGTAACACTATGTTTTAGTAGACAGGTGAGCATAATCGGTATCAGCATGAACTATTGTCATTGAGTCCAGAACTAAAAAAAAAGTTCTTACAGTCTGTGCCAATGTTTTGCAACAGCTAGTACAAAAAAAAAAAACAGGGACGCTGACGAATTACAACTCAGCTGAGGAGATTTTTATGATACAATCAACTTTACTGAAATGCATTGAAATGTCTTTCTTCTTGAAATTTATCAGACTTATCTTTAAGTCTTCCATTCGACCCATCCTCTGAACTTCACTGATGGTTTCCCTTGGAATTCAGCCCAATTGTTTGTTGTTACTATCAGAAATGAAAACGCCAATTGCATTTTCGTTTCCTCCTGAGAAATCCATTGTAACTTCTTGTAAATGCAGTTTGATGGCTTTTCGCAAGGACAGTAGTTCCTGTAATTTGGAAACTCCCTCCTTACCACCATTTTCACTACTACGCGACTTTTCTTTTCAAAACACCTCTGAGCACTTTGCAATACGCTTCCGTCAATCATACCTTATATGGGAAGTGTGTGATGTTACCGCAATTGAATTGAGCTCGAAGGAATAATGATGGCGCCAAATTATCCCGTAA
This sequence comes from Siderastrea radians, assembly GCA_964017195.1. Taxonomy (NCBI): domain Eukaryota; kingdom Metazoa; phylum Cnidaria; class Anthozoa; order Scleractinia; family Rhizangiidae; genus Siderastrea; species Siderastrea radians. The sequence continues at coordinate 25,442,909 of OZ024888.1, read as the reverse complement.
ATTTGCGCTGGCGAGTCATATATTGACTAGTAAGAGGCTTTAGAGTCGTTGATGTTGCAAGAATACTTCACGTTTGGTAGATATTTGTAAAGAAATTTCGACATTTCTTCAGAATTAAATAACCGCCCGGTGGATTATCCTGGGCGGCGGATGGTAAGCATGCGTTTAAATTCGCGAATAAGCTAAACCAAAGTGTGAAGTAATAATTCTAGCTTTTCTGACCTGAAAATAGCACATGACATGTTATTCACCACGAGTATAAATCTGGCAATATCCCTAAGTGTACGAGGACGAAATTCAGGAGTGGATAGAGTATGCAACGGGAAAACGAATCATGATCGGCGTGCGATCAACCGATTCGTGAAGAAAATGGGTTTTACAAGAAGAAAGGTACGTATGACTAGCTGCATTTTTTTGGAAGGAACACTGCTAATTCTAATCAGGTATCACCTCCGGAATGAATTGAAAAAACAAAATAAAGCATAAGCTTATAATGGGCTTGTAACGTTTGTTGTTCTACGTTTCGAGAATGTAAACATACAGGGGCACCCAACGGTTCGTTTCGGGGAATATCTGTTCGGAGGGCCTAAAATCGCCTGAGATTTTCGGATTTAATTGCAGTGAAAGCGAGAGATTTATTCGGCGAAACATCACATCGGACTTTCGTAACAAGAGGACTTATTAGTGCCTATTGTTTTCGGAGGGTCAAATATGTGGTTTAGAGTGCAAAATAAGGTCAGCTAGCATTTTCAGAGAGCCATCAGCAGCTCAGGAATTCGGCGGATAGGATTCTGTTTCCTAAAATGTTCTGCGGCCTAAATGTTCAGCTAAAACATCCGAACAGATCAATCTGTACTAGCTTACACAAATATGGCTTTAAAAAGCTCTGAAACAATCTTAGAAAGCAGAAAATGATGTTTCAAGTATTTTGCTAAAATTTTCTCGTTGGGTGCCCCTGAACATATAACGCTGTCACATGATAGGGAAATTGTTATTTCTACAAGCGGGAACGGGGAATCGAGGAAAATATTTAAGCTTACTTTCAAGTTTACTTCTTCGTTATAACTCAAGACGATTGCCAAAGAACGTGATGAGGGAAACAGGACGATGTATTGTCGTAGGATCACTGTAGGATCGCTGAATTTCACCGAGAACAGTTGCTATTTATAGATGAATCTGAGAAGTTCTGATTCATCTATAAATAGCAACGGTTCTCGGTGAAATTTAGCGATGACCCACGACGATACATGTCGACAAGAAATGTCGAAATTTCTTTACAAATATCTACCAAACGTGAACTATTCTTGCACCATCAGCGACTCTAAAGCCTCTTACTAGTCAATATATGACTCGCCAGCGCAAATTTACGGGATAATTTGGCGCTATCTTTATTCCTTCGAGCTCAATTCAATTGCGGTAACATCACCCCCTTTCCATATAAGGTATGATTGACGGAAGCGTATTGCAAAGTGCTCAGAGGTGTTTTGAAAAGAAAAGTCGCGTAGTAGTGAAAATGGTGGTAAACTTTGAAAGTCCTGTGAGAGATACTTTGATTTCTACAAAAGAAAGGAGGATCAAGTTAACTTGATAGTAATCTCTTCATCATTCTCGGCTTTACCTCGGTGTAAGAACCTGTGAAACTCACGGATGACGTAAAACAAAGCAAACAAAACATTTTAAACAATACCGTACAGCAAAACAAAAGCTAACAAACAAAGAAAATCTTGTCAGGTTCTTACACCGAGGTAGACCCTCATTCTCAGCCTAAGAATAACAGCAAAAAATGACCATATTTTCTGTTCAGGCTTACTGAGAGTAGCCTGCTCCGCAGGCGTCTCAAATTGAAAAGAACCGAAGTAAACGAGGGAAACGCGAAAATAATGGGCTCGGGCTTCCTGTGTTATGTGAACCGGAAGCGCGAGTAACCGGAAGCGCGGAGGGGGGAAGAGGGAAAGAGAGACGCCTGCCATATAAAGACAACATCCGGCCGAACTGCGCATCTTCACAGCGCATAGCAATTTTCTACTAGTCGGGTGTAGGAGCTCGAAATTTGTCGTACAAATTTTTATTGCTGGGATGGGGTCGGGCAATTTTTTTGGTTCGGGGGTAGCGCTGTATTTTTTCGCCAGCTTTCTTCACACTCGAAATGGCTGACATTGGAAACATCGAGGCTTTGCTCGCGAAAACCGCTTCTCTCCCTCCGCTAAAAGAAGATAGCTTTCAGTCTTATCGAGTTCGAAATAGTGGCTTGGAGGTCACTGTGAAGGCAAGTTCCGTATTTGAGGCAGCCGTTAAAATGGGCTTTCTTCTGAAAGAGATGAACGTTTTGAAGCCGAAGGATCCGACTTCAATCGTTGTCACAAACGAAAGAGAAGATCGTTTTAAATACAACGCGATTGAAGATGGAGAACTCGTGGCTGTACAATTAATCGAAAAAACGATGAATGCACTTGAAGATGAAGCGCTGCCTATTGCTGATCGAGCGGAGGAAGGAATGGCAAATCTCTCTCTTGATCACCTTGATATAAACACTGAACTTGTTGATGCAACACTCCGTGTCTACTTTGGCTATGACTCCTTTAGGCCTCTTCAGAAGGAAACCATAGTTACTACCATGAGTGGCAATAATGTGCTAACCGTTGTTGGAACAGGCGGAGGAAAAACACTGATGTACTTGCTGCCGGCCGTATTGGCTTCGACGCCAACACTAGTAATTACACCTATCAAGTCGTTAGTGGACGACACGCTTCAGCGCTGCATCAATCTTGGAATTACCGCGTGTAGATTTACCGGTGATGTACCACAGAGTGTCAGAGATGAACAGCTAAATAAACTTGACGATTTTAAAGTTATTTTAACAACACCAGAGTGCTTGGCGGCTGGAGAACCGCTTCGTCTTGCTATCGACACTTTGAATACAACGGACAAACTAGAAAGAATCGTTTTCGATGAAGCTCATACCATTTCTACATGGGGGAACACTTTCAGACCTGTGTATAAAAATGTTTGTGAAAGTATTTCAAGAGCTGGATGTCCAAAGCTACTGCTCAGTGCTACTGTGCCAAGCAGGGTTGAGAGGGATCTCAAAGAAATTTTTGGTGGATTCACAATTCACCGCAGAACTGTTTACAGAGACAATCTTTTCCTTGAAGTTGTGGACAGATCAGGAAAATTTTATGACGACTTAGCATCCTATGTCAAAGATCAAGAAAGAAAAGGTGCCAGTGGCATTATTTACTGCGTGTTGCCCCATGATGTGTCAAATGTACAATCAGAACTACTTAAACGGGGGATCAATGTTGTCAAATATCATGGGCAGCTATCTGAGGAGGTGAAAGTAGCCAGTCATACCAAGTGGATGAATGGGGAAGTCAACATCATTGTAGCAAATTCTTCTTTTGGCATGGGGATAGACAAATCCAATGTTCAATATGTCATTCATGCTAAAATGCCAACTGGAATTGACGAATATTATCAGCAATGTGACAGAGCAGGACGGGATGGCTTGCCATCCCACTGTCGTCTGTATTACAGTCACTCAGACAAGAATGCTCTCCTTAAATTGTTTCAGCTGCAAAATGACCAGCATGGCAACTTGAATGACTTGATTGTGATGCTGGAAGACCCTGTTCAGTGCCGTCACAAGAAAATCATGGCCTATTTTGGAGAACTTCAGGAAAGTTTTGTTTGTTTGACAGGCTGTGATAACTGCAAACAACGTGGTTCATACCAAATATCTGATGGTACATCAGATGCTTTGAAAGTTGTGCAGGCACTGGTGCAGCTAAGTGGTACAGACATAACAGCCAAGCAGCTTAAGCTTTTCTTAGCTGGCAGCAATCAGAAAAGTATTGCTCAGTTACGCGAGTATTCAACATTTGGTAGCCTGAGCAAAAAATTTGTTCCGCTCTCTTTGCTTGATAAGTTTTTACATTTGCTTATTGTGGAGGAAGTCTTATCAGAAAAGATGAACAAGAAAGGGAGCAGTCTAGTTATAAATGTCTGTCTGGGTCCGAAAGCCCATGCTGTCATGGAGTTCAATCTGAGCATCACGAAATATGAGGTTTAATGATTACATTTATTTTCATATTTGATCTTGTCCATGGTGTGGCCTACTCTTAACTGATATAAGGCTACTAATACAATATTCATTGACTTAACCATAGAGATAATACAGTTATTAAATACAATTAACGTAAAATGCAGCTCTAGAACGTGTACAGGGAAAAAAGTGGAATTCCAAATTGGTATATCATTGGTACCACTTTCATAACTAGCCCAGAAGGTCCAATGTTAAACATGTGATAGACCCAGTATAGTCCAATGTTGGAATACCATTTTTTTTCCCGTGATGACTGTTACAAAAGCCTGGTGCACACTATCTACATAATGGCAATATGTTAAAAAATGTAAAACTGTCAGAAAATAGCAGAAATGCTGAGGGTTTTAAACGTAATATGTTAGCATTACGTAAATGCTATAGTTTTGTGTGTTTCTTTCATAAATTTTCTTTGTTTGTGATGCCATGCTTATGTCGCTAGTGTACATACACTAGGCTTTACCACACCGATTTTTAAGAGACTTTCAAAGACAATACATGTCTCAGCAACAAGCTAAAACATTCTTTGCTGTCTATGTATGTCATCAATGCATATGTGACAATTGATACAGTTTGGAAAATTACACTAGTCATAATCAGCTATTGAATACTTCAGCATGTTGCTTGTATATGTTTTTTTGTCCACTCTTCTCATGGACCATTAGGAACTTAAATTGAGTGAATGAACTAACTACAAACAATACTATCATGAAAACCACTGAAACGATATCGAACACCAGCTGCTTTGCCTCAAAACTTTCCTAAGTACTTCATGTATGGTACAACCAACTGTACTACCGTATATACTCGTTCTATAAGACACGAGAGAGATTCATACAGAGTACCCTTGGTAGCACCATATGTGAAGTACTTACCAAAATTTTGTGCCAGCAAAAAAATGTGCACTCTCCCCTAAGTTTTCTAGTGGTCCCTCCCTTAGGGACCCAAAGGGTATTCGTTAGTTTAAACAAAACACATATCTGCATGTTAATATCATTGAAGCCTATATTGAGACATCTCAAAGAAATCAATTAAAACATGTCATTTGGATACTTCCTATGAAGAAATCCAGAAAACTCTAATTTTGCCTTATTGTTCCCTTTCTCGTAAGCATTCAGGTATCTAGCAGACACTTGTTCACCAGGCTTGCATTTGACATCTCCCCAGGGATACTTTAACACAGTTGTTGACTCCTTTTCATCAAACCATCCTTCTCTCAGGGCAAACTGTGCAACTTTCAGTTGGTCATAGGTGGAGCTTGGTTTCTTGTGCTTCTTTGTTGAGTGCAAATCAAAAGCTTCTCTACTTTTGTACATTGTCCTGTTCATTTCCAATAAGTTAGCGCTGCAGGACATTAGCTCTACCATATTGAATGATGATTGTGCAGATGCAAATTGCTTGATTGGCCTAACAAGAAAATCTTCAACCCATTCATCACCAGCTAACTGCCTCCCCTGCTTACCATCAAGGTTTACTGTTCGATTCTGTTGGTAAAGTTTCCTGAATGCCAATGGCCACTTTGCTATAGAGTTAACAATTTGAGTAAATGCTTCATCCTTATAGTTAGTTTTTCCAACTGCGACATACAGTGCTGGTAAAAGCATCCAAACGCCTTCTATGGCAATCCCATTTCCATTTCTAATTGATTCCTTATACCATCTAGTAATAGGGACAAGCTCATTAATTACCTGTGAGTGGTATACAAATTGTTCACTTTTGGAACAATGACTCATCCATTCATCTAGTTTTTTCATTAATATCTCATTATGAGACTGAGTACTTTCAAAACAATCGTCAAGTTCAGCTGGCGTAGGGAAAAATGTGGACTGCTGAAAAGTCTTGATCAGAGCCACTGAAAGGCCATCATCGTAGTCTAATAATGCCTCTTCGTTATTGTTATAATTGTTCTCCTTGAACTTGCCTTTTCCAAATGATGTTGGATTTACTGTTGGGCGCTTCATAACATTTTCAAGGACATGCCAAAATCCACCTTGTCCAGCGATTCGTGCTATGGACTCATTTAAGTACGCCCGATTATGGAAGTCGCCACCTCCTGGTGTATGGCAGGCATAGAGATCAGGACACTTATTTGCGCAGCTCTGTATAGTTACAGTGTTCTTCTGGTCGCCCACGTTGATATTCAGAGAGCGCGAGTTCACACATTGGCGATTGGCGGCTTCCGGTTGATTGCGAACTTCGGGCTCCACGTTTTCGCTTTGATCGATATCCATAGCCGTTTCCCGAAATAACGAGGCAACCTTTTGAACGATCTCTTTTTCATATCGAATCTTCTCTCTTACTTGTGCCTCCAAAGCATGGTTTTCTTTTACGATCGTAATTTCGAGAGGAGGAATGGTGTCGTCGTAGAATTTGTCACATACTGACGCTCCGTATTCTATCAGGTATTTCGCGGTATTAGAATGTCCGATGTGCAAAGCAAGAGTAAGTGGGGTCTGCCCGATTCCATCTTTCAAATTAATATGTGCTCCAGCATTTATCAGAGCACATACTAGTCGAGTGTTTCCATTTAGTGCCGCTAGGTGCAAAACACTGCGCTCATATTAGTCAACTGCGTCGATCCAAGATTCTTTGAGTGCCAACACTTTCTCGGTTAGAGATTTACCTGAAGTCAAGGAAGCAATATCTCTAAGTGTGCCAAATATACGCTTGATTCGCTCGTCTAACTCTTTGTTTACCGCAGCAATTCCTATCTTTTCGCGTAACTCTTTCCACGTAAGGCTTGCGGTCATGTTTACTTTCTGCAAAACTTATCTCTTAATATAACGGAGATTCATATTCGTCAGCTCAGAGTGAAATCTTTTTTTCCTGTGTTACACGCGCGAGAATTAAAAAATGGCGGGAAAAATGCATCCAATCAAAAACGTTCCTCTAACAGACTCCAAAGTAGAATTGATTATTATTTGCAAGAAACACAGATACAGGAGTTGTCACGTTTTGGCCCAATGTCTGTGCATGCGACCATGCTCAATAAAGTATGGGAAAATTCATTGGAGGTGCCAATTCGAGTGAATAAAAAAGGCGGGAGATTTTTATAGCATAACTTCAACGACTGCATGAAAACAGCCGATGATCAAAATGCGTGGAATTATCTGAAGTGATATTTGTAAAAGTTTTAAATTATTTACTTTCTGCACAACTTATCTCTTAATATAACGGAGATTCATATTCTTCAGCTCAGAGTGAAATATTTATGCGGGCTTCCTGTGTTACATGCGCGAGAGTTAAAAAATGGCGGGAAAAATCATCCAATCAAAAACTTTCCTCTAACAGACTCGAAAGTAGAATTGATTATTATTTGCAAGAAACACAGATCCAATACAGGAGTTGTCACGTTTTGGCCAAATGTCTGTGCATGCGACCATGCTCAATAAAGTATGGGAAAATTCATTGGAGGTGCCAATTCGAGTGAATAAAAAAGGCGGGAGATTTTTATAGCATAACTTCAACGACTGCATGAAAACAGCCCATGATCAAAATGCGTGGAATTACGGTAAATCTGCACGATTCTCTAGCTCAAAGTGGAAGATCGAAATGGCATCTCTGGGAGTTTTATTTTAATGTAGTATAGTTTGTATACTGTGTACAGGGACTTGCAACAACGATTAGCCTCCCGAAGGGGATATACCATCCTAATTAATTTACAACTATTAATAACAGTTATACAAAATCTTAATTATAGATGGTCAACAATCTATATACAATATGCTATATACAAACCAGGGCCAAGGACCCGAGAGGGATATTCCATCCTAATTTACAACTAGTAATAACAGTTATACAAAACCTCTATACACCTATTTCAGAAAAGGTTGCACCATCACAACTGTCTGTTATAGCAGCCTGTGGTGCATCATGGGAGAAACTAAAAAAGACGAAATTCTCATGTTAATCTAGTAAAACAAATATTGCGAGCAATATTGTAGGATCATTTGCCATAAAGTAGGGTGATACGTCTGGCTTTTTGTCCTGAAAACCAGTGTCCATGATTCTGTTTTGATATAACTATTTGCTCCCATGATGCATCGTGGGCTACAACAGACAGTTGTGACAATGCGACCTTTTCTGAAATAGGTGTATACAAAATGCTATGTATAAACTGGGACTAAGGACTCTGCCCAGGAATTGACTAGTTTTAAAGCTACTTACACACAAAAAAGAAATTTTGTTACATTACACTTTGACCCCCAACATGGCTATTCACAATGACTTCACGCACCCAAACTAGCAAAGTGACTGAAATGCAGCAAAAAATGGTGATTTAAATTGTCATAGTGTAATTAGAATAGCACTAAATCACATATGGTCATCTCTGATTGTGCTAAGTCGGCATTAGGATTTCTAGTTCCAACATGAGGGGTTTACGATTATAAACAGATGCTTCCTAGGCTTATTACTTATGCCTCACCATAAATACTTTTCAGAACAATTCTTCTAGCTAATTAAAGTAACTATAATGATGACACATGGCATCAGTCATCTACATTTTCATCAGCATCAATGTCATCATCTACAGTGTCATGTTCCACAAATTCCAGGTGACTCTCATCTACAGCCTCGCATCTCAGGATGTGTTCATACTGGTTTTGTTGTACTTTGTGCTGTTCAAGGGCTTTCAGAAAGGCATATCGCTGATAAGCTCGTTCTAAGTCAAAGTCTTTACCACTTTTTTTCAGAGGCAAATATTTCTTTGCTTTACTTGATTTAAAACCAAACTCACTCGAGAAAAGTTCAAGATTGCTGGTTGTGCCCACAATTGTACACTGATTTTCATGCGACAGTGGAAGAGGATAAATCGGTGCCTTGACCCTAGATTGATCAGGGAAATCCTCAAGCACAGGGGGGATATCGATTCGGAAAGCCGCACAAGGAGATTCTGCAGATTCTTGAGCCTTTAATACATCACTTGAAGCACCTTTTATCTCATCTTTTGTCATCTGCACTTTATTTAATGCCAAGTCTAGTCTCCGTAACATGTTCCTCTCCTTAAAGGCAGTCCACCTTTCAAACTGATCTTTGTTACATTCTGAAACATAACAAAATTCAATTAACAGGGCTTTAAACTACAACTTTTGTCAGCTAGTGACTTGCATTTTTGTCTCTCCATGTGGCTGGCTATGTCACTTTAGAAGGACCAATCAGCTGCATGAAATACACCGTTGAATAAAGTATGGTAACTCTGTAATTTAGTTGGCCCTTTTTCTCCTCCTTATTCCCTTAAAGCTTATTATTATTTTTTTAAACTCAAATCCTGTAATTATCTTACCAAGTTTAGTGTCGTCATAGGTCAATTGTCGGACATCTCTCTGGGGCAAAACCGCTGTGGCTGCATCCTCAAACAGATCTTCAATATCTTCAGTGCTGGTTGCACGGTAGCCCCTGACGGTAAAATCCCACATTTTCCCTTGCTTGACCTTTTCTTTTTGTAACTTCGAGAGCCTGAGATGCCGCAGGGATGTTCTTTTCAACTGCATGTTGTCCTGGTAGGTGATGACAGGCTGACAGTCTGGCACTCTAAGGCGTATGATGTCCTTATAATGAGCAAGTTGTTGCTTCAGTATACCGGTCCTGTTAAACAAGCATACAAGAAATTGAAATAATTTTAGCCAGTGCTGAACCGTCCAATTATAATTGTCTAGGTAAGTTTGATTTAACTTGGTCTCTTGGCCATGTAGCAAGGTGGATGTGAGAAATGAATATTATGATGTTGCGATGATTTGGTGGTTTTACAACCTATGTAAGTATTTCTCCTGGCTACTGCCTTTTGGAGATTTCAGTGTAATATTTTTTCTCCAAAAGGCAGTAGTCAGGAGAAATAGTTACAAAGGCTGTAAAGCCACCATAAGCATATTACCACAGCCTCATATATTATTGTATTTATCAAAGCAAATTTGAACTTACTAAAATCTGAACTTAGTTAGGTAACAACAATCAAAGTATCATACCCGCCATATCAATAATACCAGTACACCACTTGAGTTACTTGATAAAACAGGCATGTACAATGTAATCTGCATTAAAGAAATGGAAAAAAAGGACAACAAAAATGCTTACAAAACTTGGAAGGACTCTGACAGCCCAAGATGCTGGAACAACTGAATCATGGATGGACCAGCTCCATAACTCATGCATAGCAAACCAAATAGTACAGGGATGTCGTTTCCACTCCTCTGGTCACGGATGTCTATCAGTTGAGCTAGAAGATGGACAGCTGACTTCATTTTCATGGAGACAGTTTTCATGGTGTTCCGTGATGTATTATATGACAGTACAAGCTGTTCTAAAATGTTTGTTATGGTGGGGCACTCCTCTCCAAGTTGCTGCACAAGCTTGTGGAACAGCAAGGGATCAAACTTTCCAGCAAGATCTTTCACTTCATTCCCTCTCATTCCAAGGTTAAACAACTGTTTTGTTTTCTTTACTTCTTCCTTGATTGCATCTCTTTCAGAAAGAGACAACATACCACCAAGGAGACTTCCAGATTTTGCAATATCCTTGTACAACTCAATCAGTTCTTCTTGTTTTGCTATTGTTGTACTTGCTGCTGCTTCATATTTGCATATGTAGTCCTCCAGTTCTGTTATCCTGTCAGAGAGAGCTGACTCCTCTTCGGTCTGTCTTTTTTTGTCATCTAGATGCTCTATTTGTTTCTGGTTTGCGCATAGGCTATCAGTGATAGTTGTGAATTGCTGTGAGAGATCTACAATAGAAGAAAAAATAAATAAAATAATTTTTCTATAAATAATTTTATTGACTAGTAAGCATTTCTGTGATATACACTGTAGTAGGGGAGGATTTTGTAACCATTAATTGAAATGATTTTTGTTCCGTATCATTTAAAAGAACTTTTAATGATCTTTACAATGATTTGTTTTGTGCATTACTACAGCTGTACCATACCTAAACTAGACAAAGCCAAGTCATCCATTTCTGAAACAAGAGAGTTAACTGGAGATTCATCCACTTGAAGGGGCTGCATATCTAAAGTTGGTGATGATGCCGAGAAGGTCTGAATTTGAGATGGCTGAGACTGCAGGTTTCCTTAAACAGAAATAAATAAAAAATATCTTGACTATACATCTTACCAATCAAATAGTGTCATTTTGTTATAAATGCTAAACATCACTAGAACATAGGGTTTGTACTTCAAAATTGATGAAAACATCCAGAGCATACCAGAGTCATATCCATTACAACTAAGAGTTAAAATTACCTTTACCATAATTACATTTAATTTGCTATAAAGAATAAAGGGTATTCAATTGGCCTCAATTGGCTTTTTGATTATCTACACCTTCTAAAGGCATAAAATTAAGACTGATAATTTTATAACTTCAAGCCATGGGCAGAGAATTATATTATGGTCTTGTATACTGGAAGGCAATTTTTTTTTCTAAAGGCTATTACAAAATGTCATACATGCTATTATAAAGAAACAACACATTAAAATCTGATCGTTGCTCATTTCCGATGACATTTGCCCTAATTGAGGGGTTTACTTTGGACTAACAGCAATTATGTGACACTTTGTCTGGAAACTGGCACAGATCGTGGTTTTTATACCTCTTCTAACAGCTTTGTGTAAAGGTGATGTTATATTTTCCTCAGCCTGATCTACAAGAAAGAAACAAGAAAGAAACTTTAATTTTGTTTTTCTATCTAGGCAGGGTATTTTTTTGTGGAATACCTACACTTGCACCCGAAAGGTGTTGTTGACTGTCAATTTGTTTTCCTTTAAAAAGCCTGTCATGTGATTCAAAGAACATCAATGAACGGACTAAGGAGTTCCCTGCCAAATTTCACTTGAAATCCTGATATCGCAGAGAAAGAGGCCTCTACTAGCAGGGAATGGATTTACCAAATCAAATTCTCAAGCCAAGTTCATTACCATTTGTTTTTCCACTTTCATCTCCACTTTGCAAAGGGATCAGAGCCAAACCACTGTAGTATCCCCTGAAATTCGAACGTTGAAAATTATTTAATATACTAATAATAATAATGATACTAGATTTATATAGCGCCATTTCCTGAAGCTCAATGGCGCTTTACATGTTTTAAACTAAAAGAAGGTTAAAATAACAAATTTACAATTCGAAAAAGTAACTAAGCCTAATAAAACAATAAAAATCCATAAAAACATAAAAAGTAAAAACTTTTTATTAAGTCATTTTTATTAAGTAAAAACTTTTTAAGCATTCTTCTCAGGTTGAACATGTTACCAAGATCTTGTAAGATCTTATAAGTTCTTGCAAGATCTTGCCAATATGGCGCGTTATCAGTGTCAAAATTATCTTTGTCCTAATATTATGAAATCTATACTGAAATTAAAATGTCTGTCGTGACATTTAGGTGTTGGCAGCGTACACTTGACGTGAAAATAGAGACTGTATTAACATTATGATATTCGTTACGACATTATGGTATTCGACATTATGATGTTCGTTATGACATTATGATATTCGACATTATGATGTTCGTTATGACATTATGATATTCGACATTATGATGTTCGTCATGACATTTTGTCTTGTCTTGACATTATTTCTTTTTATTTTATTAGTTTATAGAATACGTTAAAGATACATTGAATTACATTCTTGATATTCGTCTTGATATTTGATCGTTTGTCTTTGACATTAAGAAAGCATGCACTGCGCGCTCATTTCCCCGCCACCAGAAATCACGTGACGTGTTCTTTGCGAATAAAACATGGCGGATGATTTTCGACAGACGTTGATAAGGAGAATAGAAGGAATAATTCGCGATGTGCAGCGGCAGCTTCATGCCAGCAACGTGGAACGTGAAACATTAGATGGACTGTGTTTTCGTGGCGAACAGTTAGCGCGACAGGTAGCTAGACTGGTAACTGCCAATGTTTTAGATATCAGTGTATTGAATTGCATCATGTTCGCCTACGAAAAATTAACTTTTTGTTCACAAGAAGTTGAAACTGGGGAAGTAGGTTACAGAGCAGCTTTAGTAAACTCTGGTATCCGTGGAAGACCTGCTTACCAGATCAGTAGAGAACAACTGGCATATCTTCTCAGAGAACGATTTTCAAGAAGAGAGGTGGCCGACATGTTACGCGTTTCGCTAAGCACTGTGGCTCGTAGGATTCGTGAGTACGATTTGGTAAACCTAGTACCGTATTCCACCATTTCCGATGCAGATTTAGACAGTGTTGTTAAAGATGTGCAGGCATTCTTTCCCAACATTGGGTATCGTCGTATGTTGGGTGAACTGACCCGTCGGGGCATAGTCATCCAGCACGCAAGAGTAAGAGCATCCATGATTCGAACTGATCCAGAAGGCGCTGTACGTAGATGGATGGATACTATACAAAGACGATCCTACAGCGTTTACGGGCCAAATGCCTTGTGGCATATTGACGGGCACCACAAATTAATAAGGTAGTGATGTTATTATTATGCATGAATATTTATATGCACCTATCAATGTTAAGCCCCAGGGTGTGGGGGGAGGGGGGACGGGCAACCCATGGGAATTTGACATCGTGAAGCTCTCCCAGGTTAGGGATTTTGGGTAAGAACTTTAAGCGGAGATGTGTGAAATTTGACATTCACTACGTGCCCAGGGGTGGGGAATTTGACTCTGGCTTCCAAAAAATGTCAAAATCCCCTGGGTCTGGAGAAATGGACTTATTGTACTCCACTCAGTGCCATAACGATGTGTTTTTGTTCATTTTATTAATTAAAAGTGTAAGTTCACTAAGTTTTACGTACATACATTACTTCGCTTAAAGGGTTTGTTTTACATCAGACATTATGCAGACATTTTTTAGTATTGCATTGTACACTTATGAATCAGTTTTGGTTTTTGTATATTTTTCCTAAGGTGGCGCCTCGTCGTACACGGAGGAGTAGATGGCTACTCAAGAATCCCAGTGTTCTTGCAATGTTCAGACAATAATCGCGCATCAACAGTACTGGATGTTTTTCAAAACGCTGTAGGCAGTTATGGCCTTCCGTCTCGGGTTAGAGCGGACAAAGGTGGGGAAAATGTGGAAGTGTCTCTATTCATGCTTTCCCACCCTGCAAGAGGTCCTGGACGCGGAAGCATGATTACTGGATCGTCAGTCCACAACCAAAGAATTGAAAGGCTGTGGCGTGATGTGTTCGCTGGTGTGATTAGCCTTTACTACAACCTTTTTAGTCATTTGGAGCGCACAGGGACACTGGATGTAGACAACGAAATTCACCTATTTTGTCTGCATTATGTGTACCTTCCCAGGATCAACAATCATTTACATGTGTGGAAAGAGGGTTGGATCAGAAAACCAATTTGTACAGAAAATGGCATGACACCAAGGCAACTTTTCATATCTGGCATGATGAGAATAGCAGGAAGTACTCATATAGTTGCTAAGGAAATGTTTGAAGATTTGAGAGAGGTAAGGTTAAAAAAATACAATATCGGCATCTCTTCAGAAATGACATTGACCTTTAAATATTTGATCAAACTTAAGAATGAGATCATTTTTCACCTCCACCCCAAGTAACAACTATTGAATGAACTTTCCCGTGTTTCCAAATTTCAGGATGAGTTAGAGCAGTATGGTCTAGACTGGGATGGTCCATTGCCAGAGTCAGATTCTGATGAATTGATTGAAGTGCCCTCGACAGAGAGTCCACTGAATAGACAACAAACACAAGAACTAACAGAAGCCATTGACCCACTGAGAAACAGTGACTGTTATGGAATTGATATTTTTATCGAAACTTTATTGCTTGTTACGTCAAGTCTCGAGCTTGCAACATAGTTGTCAACATTAACTTGTGAACTTACAATACAAGTTCTAGAAGTTTACAGAAATATCGGTACTATAAGAATCAAAACGTGGACACCGAGGTAAGAAAAACGTGTTTTCAACAATATAAAATAGCCATAGGTACTAGCCGGTGTAACAATATGGGTATCCGTGGCAACTTTAATGCTACCAGCAAAACCATGCCTGCAATGTCGTAAGCAGATAATCATTTTCTGGTTTCAAGGAGAAATGTAACAAGGCATAAGAAAAGCAGAAAATAAACGTGTTAACTGTCACTTAACGCATGGCCTTATTAGCATTAGTGTTTACATACAGCCAAACCCAGATTCACTGTGCACACAAGCTTCCAGGAAACTATTGTAGAACTTTCCATATTCCTCATGAACAGTGGGAACTTTCAATTCCACTCTACATGTTTCTGCAAAAAAATGAGGAGAATTATCTTCCCTGTAGCGAATAGTGATCTTCTCTTCCAGCCCCATAGGAGGTAGAGCCTCAAGTCCTGTCGCAAAAAAGAGGAACTCGCCCAGCTTTGAAGAACCAAATTCTGAGTAGGAAAAAACAGTCGTTACTATATGAAATAATAATAATGAAGATGTAGTGGTACTATTTCCTAGTTTAATAAATTTAAACAACATATACGCCCCCCTCCCCCTCCCCCAACAGAAACGAAATTTTATATTGCACAAGAATGTATCACATAAACGTGTCAAAACTATCTAACTCCCTGGGGTGAACAAAACTCACGAACTCCCTGAGGCGACAAACTGCCTAAAACTTCAAAAACTTGACGCCAAAACCACGCTACGGGCCTCAGTCACATTCTGATTACGTGCTTTTTAATGGACATTGATCACATTCAGTCAGCTTAATGTATCTCACGAGGAAAACATTTGATGAAAAATGTTTCCCTCGAGGGATACATTTTAATTAATGCATCACTTATTAATTTATGATCACTTATCAGCAAATGAAAATCGTACTTAGAGCAAGGGAAACCATGGATATATAACAATGAGTTTGTTTCTCCTAGACTGACAATGTTCCCCTTGGCTTCGCATTGGGGATTTTGCCTAGAGAAACATTGAGGGTCTCTGGGGTACAAAACTTAACACTTCCCTTTGGGCCAGTCATTACAAGTGCTTATCAACCCCATGCAAAAGCACAATAATAACAATATTTGATCAAATCATCCTAATCAGATAATAAATGCACATCGTTGGTCAGTTTCATCTACTAACACCCTTTCCCCTTCCCCCAAGTCACTCTAAGTCAAGCCCATTGCTATTGTTTTCTTTTCTGCCTTTCCCGCTGTAGCTTTGCAATTTTAACTACTGTAATCAGATTCTGCATGCCTCTTACTGGTTAGAACTGAGGAGACAGAAATGGAATGGTGATTAAATTTTGTATTACTTGATTGCTATTAAACCAAAGTGACAACTCTTACCTTCAAAGCACTCAGAGATGCACCTCTTCAAATGCTGTCTCATCACCTCTCTCAATCCATCCTCCTCCTTTTCGATGTTAAGGAATTGATTAAAAAGAACTGCTGGTGTCAGAATACACACTGCTGTGTGTACAAAATACGGCTCCATCAAATCAGGATGGCCTCTGATAAGATCTAACACGCCAAGAACCTCCAACCCCTTGCAGAATTGGTCAATAGAGAGCTTTCTTTTATAGAAAGCTTCATGGGCAGCAACTAGCTGCATGGCAGCCACACGGTTGTCATAGGTAAGCAACTTATCCCACCCTGCGGCTTGCAGTAGTTCTGACAAATCACTCCGAAGGTTTTCTAAGTCCTCTGGACATTCTGCATTTTCAACCTTTTTTAAAAAAAAGAAAATCGCCAAATTATATCAATGTTATTGCTTTTTCATGTCATTTTGATATGCCTTGAAAAATGCATTCGAGACATTGGAAAAACAAGTTGTACATCCTTTAGAGTTTTGACATTTCAGAACAATTTACATGAACCAATGTTGTCTTGGATGTCTTGAAAAACTTGCATTTTGTAAACAAAATATACATAATATACCCATAACTCATCTAGGTGGATGGTCTTACCTTGCGTATTAGATCCACGACAGAGTAATCTGGGATGTCTTCTACACAGTGGGGCATTTCTGTCATGTCCACTGTCTCATGTGATACGAAGTAATACATACTCTTAGAGAGAACAGGTGCGCCAATTTCACAGTGCATGATGGCACAGCTAATCATGCGACCAGCAATGTGATATAGATTACTTTGAATGGCACTTGCGTTGTATGTAAGGGCTCGTTTGTGTGCTTGGCCTTCAAATAGAGCTGGGTGGCTGGTTACCGCTCTCATTAACAGAGTAAAAAACTCCCTTCGCAAACCACCAGCATCGATTCCCTCCTCGTCCTCGAACTTCACTCTCGGCGACTTATGGGGATCAAATCTTGCACTTTTGAAGAGTGCAACACTGTCCTCAAATAAGGAGTTTCTCGCAACATTGATCCGCTGAATACCATCTCTGAGAATTTTCTTTTTTTGGTTCTTCAGTAGTGTGCATGCATTCTCTTCGTCTACATTCTCTTCGTCTTATTCCTCAAAGAAATCATTAATTGTGATTTCTTGCTTGGCATCTGCAAGAGTTAATAGAAACAGTTCTGACCTAAAGTATTAAAACACCAATAGCAGTCATACAAATCCGGATAAAATGCCATTACATTAACCATTATTAGTGCTCTGTTCATATATAGTTCATATATTTAATTGTGTATATTCTCTCATCCTTACTTATCATAAAAAGGAACTGATTTTAACATTCTGGTATAATTTTGGCAGACCAATTATTTTGATTACAATTTTCAATTTTGGCTAAAGTTATTCAAACAGGTGCAGAGGTCAATGGGAAAGAATGTGAGAACTGGCACAATGGTGTGTGAGTCACAAAAAGCATCAACAAAAAAATTTGTTTCAACCAGAGGTTGTAAAAAAAATGACCCATTTTGGTTCTTGTTCACAAAGGATTATCTTTGGTAGCAAATTTGGAGGAAAAATACTTTACCTTTGTGAACTGTAAAAATCTTTGGAATGAAACATTAAATAAATAATTTGGAAACCAATTGCCTGATTGGCATTTTTATTCTTATTAAAACTATGACCAAGTTCTTGCAACCTCTTGTAAAACAGGAATCACCTTACAACTGGATGACAATACCAGTCACTGACTGAGATCAGATGGACTTTCAATGTAACAATGAAATAAAAATTGAAAAAAAAGGTATTGTTATTAAAAAAGTGACTTTTAATTCCAGTGGAAAACATCACCTAATCAATGAGGCATGCACATGAATAAACTGTTGAACCCACTAGCTCCTTTATATCTTATGTGAATTATTTTTTTACAGGTAGTTACTTTTGCAGTAAAATTAGTTTTTATAGTTACCTGGCTTAGTTGATACAGAAACATCATGACGCACATTCATGGGTGGGAGCTCAGCAAATACCAAGTCAACTGCATCAGCTACAACCCCGTCACACCTCTGCAAAATGTCCCTGAGTGTAGTCACATCCCATTCTGGAAAAAGACCTTGCAGAGCAGCCAAGGCTGGAATAATTAACACAGAAAAAGATAACTACATGTAAATACAACCTGTGAGAATCATATTATATTATAATATAGATGGAGAACAATTAAAGACGATTACTTTTTTCACCGAAAAGGAGTAGATATCAAAAGTGCACTTACAGTCTACTGCAGTGTTAGTAGACGATGAACTGGACAGTTCAGGTCTGGGTTTACTTGGTCCTGCATCTTGCCAAGGAGGTGCATCACCCATCTCTACCGCTGGAATAGCAGGTTGCTTTGAAGCTTGCTTTCCTATCTCCTGCCTTTTTGTTTTGAATTGGAAGATGAAAGACAGATGTTTAGGCAAACATTGAAACTATGTAATTTAGTTTCTAAACTTCTAATATGATTATAGCTGCTATGATAGAATTCCAACTTTTTCTGTCTTGTAAATTAAAGGTCACTTGTTGGCATGTTTTTCATGTTAATTACACAGTTAATTACATAGGATATAACATTTTATTGTGGTAGGTTACAATAGGAAATAATGAGATCAAATTTCTGACTATTTTATGGAATTAATTAAGGTTCATCAAATAAACAGACTGTTCATGTCTGTTATTTAGTAATGACAAATTCCTCAACCAGGAAAATAAAAGCTTTTAACAGGATTAGAGCTGTAATGATATTTGTAACTTCAACACTACTTTAACTTTGTCAGTACAAGCAACAAGGCACATGGGAGGAAACGTTACAAGAGAAATCACGTACCCTTGATTACAATTGAAAAGATGTTCCTTTAAGTCATTCATAGAAAAATAAAATCCACATTTTTTGCATTCCTCCATTGGAATGTCACCCTGAAAAAAAAATTCAATATTGCATAATTTTGGTTGCATGTAAGTCACATGACTTGACTTGGGAAAGTAGTCTGGTTTTAATTATCTTGTGTTAACAAGAATTCTTGGTGCTGTGTGATAAAAAAATGTCTGCAAACTGAAATTTTATCATTGTTGGAGGTGATAGTCCATCTTATTTATTTACTGAGATGTCCAGACATTGTGACATATTGGGTTTATTTTCGAATACATTTTACATTTTTCAGGGATTTTAATTAATGTTTCCGAGTTTGTTAGTACTAGTATGTCATGTCCATTATTTTTCTCGGGTGCAGATCCAGGGGAAGGATTAAGGGTGTTGCAACCCTCTTTTGAAAGAATAAAAATTCGGTAAATGCCTTATGTACATTTCCCCAAAGCATGCTCCCATACCCCTTAATACCGCTATACTAGCCATTGTTAATAGTCGGTGGAATCAACAATAAAGAATGTTACCAATAATAATAAATTATTAACCTCATACTTACAACAATTGCATCACCATCGCCCTCCATGGGCGTAAATGTGAGATCGTTTTGTAGAGGACGAATATATGCTGTTGCTTGGTTTAAATTGTCCTTTAAGTACTGGACACTATAGCCTTCGGACTTTGAACCGGGTATTAGAACTAGTCGGGAAGTAGATCTTCCATCAGTTCTTAAAAATTCGTATCCTCCGCCGTCACGAAGCTTGGGATATGTTTCTGACAACTTCTCATGCAAAAGACTCGCAGACCAGCCTCTGTCCAACGTGATTTCCCTTTCTCCCAATCCTGCAGCTCTTAGCTTAAGCTTCTCTTCCACAGATGGTATGTTACAAGCATCTTTTTCGGCCAAACAACAAAACTTGTGGGTCCACTGGTTTCGCTTTGTTCGGAAACCAAATCCACCAGTGGTTTTCTTCGCTCGTTTCTTCCCTGTGGATGCTGTCAACTGTGCTGTTCCCGACGACAGTGGTCTGAAGCGAATTGCTGCTGCGATCTGATTTACTCTACTGTTCGAGCGTACAGCTGCATTACCGAACAAGCGTTGGTGTTCTGCAAAGATACTACTTGTGCTAGAACTTGGACCAGGCTTGGTACTATTAGAAGTTTCGCCACCTCGCTTCTCGGCTTCTCCACTCTCCAGCATGCTTACGACTCTGATTAAACTTTCATTAACCTTCTTCAGGTTATCAATAACCTCTCCCTCCGCCATGTTTTATTCACGAAGAACACGTCACGTGATTTCTGGTGGCGGGAAATGAGCGCGCAGTGCATGCTTTCTTAATGTCAAAGACAAACGATCAAATATCAAGACGAATATCAAGAATGTAATTCAATGTATCTTTAACGTATTCTATAAACTAATAAAATAAAAAGAAATAATGTCAAGACAAGACAAAATGTCATGACGAACATTATAATGTCGAATATCATAATGTCATAACGAACATCATAATGTCGAATATCATAATGTCGTAACGAATATCATAATGTTAATACAGTCTCTATTTTCACGTCAAGTGTACGCTGCCAACACCTAAATGTCACGACAGACATTTTAATTTCAGTATAGATTTCATAATATTAGGACAAAGATAATTTTGACACTGATAACGCGCCATATGCCAAGAATCTATTCCAATTTTATCTCTTCTATATACAAACAAGTAGAAATTATAAGTGCCATACAACACATTAAAGCTTATTTGTTTGTATACTTACTCTCGTTTCCTCCCTCTGTATTTCAGCGTCTTTCGGTAAATGGTTGAAACAGTCCTTAGTACTTTTTTCTGTTCCATTTGTTTTACAGCTGGGGCTACTTTGAATAGGGCTTCAAATAGATCTGCTACCTTCAGTTCACTAGTCTCTCGCACTCTAATGACTGTGCTCAACACCTTGCTGAGGTCCATTCTGAATTTGTAGTATGTTTCAGTCACTGGAATTTAAGACAATAGTAAGGAATGATTTAACAAAATAATCTTACAACTTCATACAAATAACTTAAGTTTAAAATAAAAGTGTCGGTTTGAAAGGCAACGAAAGTTTGTTCGCTCGCTTTATTTCAATGGAGGCTTCAAACGAGTACTCCAGGGAGGAAATACACGCAATTATATAGATGTTATTGGACTACTAGTTGTGTATTACGGCTGGATAACTTCACGAATGAAAACGCAAAGATCGAAAGAAAAGGGTAGAAATTCGAATCGAATACTCGACACAACATAAACAGAAGGTTCCGAGCAAAAAATCCGAACAGCGATGCAAAATCATACCTTTTCGTTTAGTTCCTTTTGGAGTGTAAATAATGCTCCTCACAGATCCTTGGCTGGAAGCTGGAGGAAGCATTTTCGTTGGGTGTCTCGAAAACAAAGACCTATAAAACCAAGACCCTAAGACCCTAAGACCCTAAGACCCTAAGACCCCAAAAACTCGAAAACGAAGACCCCCAAATTTTTCAGTGTATTTTTACCTTCAGTGAATGTTTGCGCCTTCTTTATCCCAGTCAAATTTCTTTTTTCGTTGAGTGCTGCAACAAGTTTATCCACCATCTTGAACTGAGTAACCGCGCTACCACACTTGACCGGAAGTAACGCGCTCTGTTATTTCACGGACAAATTAATTTTTTTGCTTAAACACCCTTGCTTTCTATGCGAAAACAAGAGAAAAACCTTAAGGAGTGTTCTTCTTTGGAGCATCTGTGAATTGATAGGCGGCGCAATACAAGTGAAATGCCGACAAACCATTATTTATCTAAATTATAACAACCACTCTTTATAATGACGTCATATATATTGATAATTTTCTTAAAGGGACTATGTCACCGATTTTACCAGATTTTTGAACAGCCAAAATTTATATTTGTGTTGCATGAAACGAAGAAAGTGTTAACTAGCATTATTGGCTACGGATGGCGCGGATGGAAACGGATTGCAATTTGAAAACGTTAGGTAAACGTTTTCAAATTGTTTCGGCGCGTCTTCAAAAAATCGATATTTGTAGCCTTAGCTTGATTTCTATCCGCAAATTAAGATTGTATCTTCCTTTAGATGTTCAAAGATATTGTTTTTTATGGGTTTAGTTGTCTCCCACTAATTTCAAAACAGTTTAGACCAAAAATCTGCAAAATCTCCGTGACATAGTCCCTTTAAACATTTGTCACACAAATTTTTTTTTAACACTAACGTTTGAAATAAAGATTTTTTATATAACATGCAAAGCGCGTAAACAACTTGCGACTTAGAATCTTTGCACTATAGAATACATTACTTCCTTAAAGTAGACTACCAAATTATAGTCCCTTTTCTCCCTAACTCGACGAGAAGCACAAACACAAGAGGGTGTGTGGAGATCCTCCAGACTTCACGCATTCCTTTTTTACTTTTCGTTGTTCCTGCAATCGACGAATTACAGCGAGGGAAAAACGGAGAAAGAGAGACTCTTGGTAGAAATATAAGGAACTTGTCTTATTTAAAGAATGTGAACGTGAAGATGTAAGAAAATGTGTTATTACCAATAAAGCATTGAATATCAATCTCAAAACATGACGATAATGCAGCCAGTTACATAAGGGCATTTACTGTTGGTTCTAAGGTTAAGTCCCAGATAGGCCTTATTCTCAAGGTTATGCCTCCCAGTTATTTCTTGCATTGTTACCTAGTTCTTCTGCGGTAAGGGTTAGGGTTTTGTTTCAGGACGTTGTGCTAAAGTCGCGTGGCCTTGCGTGTAAAATCGCTTGGGCTGTCCATGTAAGCAGAACTCGCATCACATGATGGAAAATAATTTCAGAGAGATTATCTTGGGAATAAAGCCTACTGTACGAGGGATTAACACTCTACTGCTGGATAGAGCCTTTTAAGGTTAACTTAACATCAACTTGATTTAAATATAACACTTGGCTTTACAGTAAGAGAAAAATGTTAAACCGAATATCGGTATATGCAAACACAACTAAAACTCGCAACTTAGGTCAGTTCTTGAATCCAACCCTTACTTTCTAAATGTACATTAAGGCCTGGTTCTCAGACCTTCATCATAGTTTCTGACAATGCTTAAAAATCACAGTTCAGTGCGTCGAAACGGGAGTCAAAATGCTTAATTGATTGAAGGTAATTAAACAAGGATATTTTTAGTAAAGTATTTGGGTCACGTGATTGGCCACGCCCTACAGATTAAGAAAACCATTGTTAACGATTCCCGCCACTTAATAATATCGCATTGAAAGATAAAGTTTTATTGCATGAAAACAATTATCCTAAGAAGGGTTCAAGGAAACCGCTCGGAATGAAACGAAACGTTTTACTGGACAAAAGTTTTGTCCCTACCTTTGACTAGTGCCAGTCCCTCTCAAAGATTTAATGAATCTACTAACGAGACATTAATTACTTTTCCCTCATTCTGCCCCTCGTTTTAAAAAATGTATTTGTAGCCATTGCTCTGATATAAAGCTGGCTCTTCAGTTGATCTCTAACTAGTGGTAATTTCTAGTTGTAAAATTGTCACGCAATCGGGCGTAGTTAATCACGTGACTGAAATGTGATATGTGTTACATAAGAAAATTTAAACGGTTTTTGGTTATGTTTAACCTTAAAGTTCAATTTTACAGATAGCTCTTATTGCTTTTAATGTAGACCACCCCCTCTCAAATGTAAAGAGAACCAGGCCTGAATCTACCGATTTACTGTTTGAACCCAAGCTCTTCCTCTAAGATGTTGAAGTGTGATATTTGAAGGCTTTCTTTGGTTAATGGAGGGATTTTCAAAAAAGAAGCATTAAAGTAAGGAAATCTCTCCATTACGCAGCTTCTTCTGATACAATAGTACTTCGTAGTCGTTGTAGCACTTGGGACCCATTTGGTTTTATCTTTCGGATCTGGGTACATCCAACGTTCTTCGTGCGCCAAGACAATATCGAAAGGTATTATCTTGGTTCTTCTGATGAAACCGGTCTTACATTTTCGGCACTCTTCTGCTTTCGGCGCCTCGTCAAGGAAGGTTATAACGAACGGCTTGTCGTTGTGGTGAACGGCAGGAGTAAATCCCTCTGGAGCTAGAGTGGTGGTTTGCTCTTTTGATGTCGATGCTGAGCGTGAGGCGCGCCATGGATGTTTAGTTTTATGTCCTTTCTTCCCTGCGCAATTGTCATTTACAGGTTGCACTAGACCAGCTCTTGATTTTCGCGTACCTTGCTTTATGCCCTGCAAATGGCTCTCTACCATATTTTCTTTGATTGAAACAGCAATGCTGTGTTTGCAAACGGAATCATATTTGTAAGAGTTGCAAACACATGTAACATTGTTTTTGTTTAGTGTACAACAGTAAAAACCACCCTTGGCGGCTTTCGACGCCACTAAAAACTTCGTCTTTGCTGTTTCAGATAGACTAGGCTGTCTTTGAATGGCGTGAGAACTATTTACTAATGCAGTTACTTGTTGGATAAGCCCTTGGATAAGTTCGTCTGAATATCCTTTCTTTTCTTTTAGTTTATCTGCTATAGTACTTGGGACATCAACAAACTCTTTAGCTTGAGTGTCACTTGTGACGATGTTGGCACTGGTCGCTAGTTTAATTGGCTTCCCTTGCATAACTTCCTCCACACTGAGCTCGTTAAATTTCCTTGTGTATTCTTCCCTCTGAGGTTCAGACCACTCCCCAAACCATGTTTCCGCAGGTACTTCGAGATATTTGCAGACATCAGCTAGTTCATATTCGTCGCTCCCGCCATAAAGAGCCGCCCTCATCTCTTCAATCTGATGTTTGTATGTTGGCTGGAAGACCTCTGTGGTGAACTGCAATTTTGAAAGATCTTGCTTTCCTTTGTCAGTCTTTATGAATGCCTCTTTACGTCGTGTGAGCATGTTGTTTAAGCTTTCCGATTGATGGGTATAGCATCTTTCCGGTTTTCCTTTTTCATCTTGTGGGAGTCGGGCTTTTGAACGGGCCTTTGCAACCATATTTTTCGCCATAACAGCAACGTTCTTGTCAAGGTACGCCCAGAACTGAGAATGATAACCCTCGTCTTTCTTTAGCACTTCTGTTTCCCTCTTATCCATATCGTCTTTCACTGAATCCAATCTTGCCCTAAGTTCCCTTTTCCCCATGCATCCAAGATACCTTCTTCTTTATCTTTTTTGCCAAAAACGGCATCAATAAAATATCTTTGGTCGGTTTTGTCTTTTATGCCTAAAGAATTGAGTTTGTCTTTACAGTTCCCTTTGAAGTGCGCAAAACAACGGAGGCCTTTCGCATTGCTTAAGCCTTCCTCGAGACTTTCATGTAATGGTAATTCACCGTCTGTTATGAAGCTTTTGGCTTTTTGCGCGAGACCCGGTGATGCCGACGTGACCTCGTCTACAATTTTTTTGTATGTAGCCTTTGTCTTCGAATGATGCAATGCTGTAGGCCCAATAAAAACTGGGGGTACCTGTGTCCGTTTGGATTTCAGAAATAAGTGTCTGTAGCAAAACGGTGTTACATCATATTTTCCGAATGAAAATGTTGGATCAACACTTAATGGATAACACAAAAGTTCACTCGTAGAAAATCGGGTAAGGTCTTTGCACATTTGATCCGTTCCGAGGATCCACAAGTCTTCGGGAAAGTCGTGATGCGAAATCACTATTTTCTCGTCGGTTTCCTTTGCATATTTAAGCAACTCATCCAAAGGGTCTGTAGAGGCTTTGTACAAGTAACTGAGATTGTAAACTTGTTGTCTTGATCGCGGAAGTTGGCCAATGCTGGCGGCTTTAGAAGGACCGCCAGCCTTTTGTTTTACATCTTCATAAACTGTTCTTGACGGTTCCTTAATTACCCTTTCTTTCATGGTGTTTAAAAGGCTTTTTTCGCATGGGAAAAAAGGTTTGCCTTTTTGCGAAGCACCATGACTTTTCACGTCAAAGTCAACGACATCTTCACCAGTAGAAATGTGATATTGTAGAAGGCAAACATTGTTTACCACAGCACCATTGTCATCCAAAAGAAGCACTAATGACCGACACAGTCCGGCATGGTTTTTTTTCGAATTGAACTTGAGGTGATACTGGTCTTTTGTTTTAAGCTCTTCGCATTTTTTACTTATGACTTGATAATGCATTGAATGATCGTCCTCTACTTCAACAGTCCAGGTACTTGTTCTAAGAACGTGAGGATAGGAGCCGTTCATATCATTTTTGATATCTTCCCACTGTTTAAACTTGGTTGTGTCCATTAGAAACGCTTTGTTAGATCGCACTCTTAACGGCACTTTGGAGCACTTGGGGAACTCGTGTACATTCTTGTTCAAAAGAGTGTCCATTGCGTCACAAGGCGTATAGCGTTCTTTTTTCCCTTCTTGATATATGGGCGTCTTTGGGTCATCGAGATAAAACTTGATCGGTTTTGTGCAATTCTGTTAAAGTATGAAAGATCAAATTATTCAAGTGGGTCGGATCAAGAAATCTTCGAGAAGCGACCCTGGCGAACAAACGTGTGCCTAGCATTCAAATGGCTGTCTATTGATTTCTAAAACTGCAAGTGTTTGATGGCCCGAAATCGTTTATAAAAAATGCAATTAACATCAGCATTATCAAACCCTTCGTCATCAGCAATTCATTAGCAGCTGCTTTAGATCAGTAGTTAAGAAAAACCCCATTAAAGGACCCTAAAAGGTTTTGCAAGCGGCGGTCATTTTAGCTTTTAGACTTTAAGCATGCAGTATCCACATATTTTACCCCCTTAAAGGTACGACGAGCATCCCCAAAAAAGGTTTTGCAAGCGGCGGTCATTTTAGCTTTTAGACTTTAAGCATGCAGTATCCACATATTTTACCCCCTTAAAGGTACGACGAGCATCCCCAAAAAACAGTCCCACCGAAAAAGGCTTTTAAAGGAAATATAAGAGCGGGGCTTTAACGGTATGAAATCAAATCCCTCACTGAATTTTTTTATTTAAATACTTGTAGAAACGTCTTTCAGTCGGTTACTTTACCTCCTTTATGGGAGAGTCAGGAATAACAATGGTGTCCTTGTTTTCCCGCTTTGCTCTCTTAACATCGGTCTTAACTGGAGAATCGTTGATCACTGCCACCTCTGCTTTTGTGGATGACTACAGGAAAGGAAGAAAATTTTATTATCAGCTGTTAAATCACAACATAATAAAAAAACAAATTAACTTTATATACCACTGTTTTTTCGTTAAATTAAAGAGATTAAGAGATTTTCTGACCTTCTTAAAAGTAGTAGGCTTGATATGTTGTTTTTTCTTCCTCTTTTTTGGCGGCTCCATTTTCTGATCCTGTAATGGAACGGTTAAAGTCAATAGCATGATTGTATAAAACTCTGCATATGATCAACTAAATAACCTACGCACATATATATATAGAGTCGAAGTGAGGTTGAACAGAACACATTTTTCATCGAAAACCTGTTGTTATAGAATTGACACACACAAAATCAGCCGACGCTAGATAGCATATCTGCACACGAGTAAAAAACTGTTATAGCTTACCTCATCGGACGATGTTACTCCCCTTTCTTTATATGGGAAAAAGGTAGGACGCACAAGAAAATTGTCTTCTACATCTGTGACGGATCTGTGTAAAGAAAAAAGCATATCAACATGCAAGCTGGTTGCCTCATCTCTGCTTTCACAAAAGCAAAATCAGTGGCGGATCCAGACCTTCAGCTAAGGGGGGGGGGGGGGGTGGCGCTTGACTCTGAATATTGAATTCTGCAAAGAAAAGTCCGCACTTCAAAGAAAATGCCCTGTCCCGAAAAAATAAGGGGGGCGGACCCCGCGGCACTTCAAAGTGGATCCGCCACTGAGTTAAATAATAAAACTTACGCGCAAGGCTCTTCTTCAGTCCAGAGGTAGAAATCCAGATCTGATGAAGGGCTTTGATTGCTGCCTCCTGCTCCTTTACTGCTTGAAGGGCATGGACTAACGTTTTTTACAGTAAGAGGTGTGCATGACACTACAGATGCAGCCTGATTTTGCTCATCGTCTGAAGTTGATCTAAAGAGAACAACGTTGAAATATGTCATTTCTTGATCGGTCGCATCCTAACGCTCCTAAACACAGATGTGATAAAATCTATATGCATACATGTTGAAGTTTAATTTGATTTCAGTTAGTTTAAATCTGTTTCCAACATAGTTTTATCTGTTTCTACCTACAGATAACAATGTATTGGACGAGAAACCCAACTTATAAGTTTCTGCTTGGACTTCATCATTTTAATAAATTAAAGTTATTTTTTGTCATTGTAAACGTGTTATCTTCAGGGTGAAGCAGATATATCAACCGGTTGAAAACCTATTTAACCCGAATACCTTTAAATAACTATGTTATTCGTATTTTCTTAATAAGGCATGGGCGCTTATTTAAGAAGCAGGTATTTGAAGCAAAAATTATGGGAAGTAATTTCTTACACGTAAAAGATAATTAAGACATATAGTACTTACAAACTATCCGAATTCTCTAGAAGGCGCCAGGCTTCTCTATCTTGCACGACTTCTGAAAATGACGGCTTCCTAAGAATAAAATGTAAAGAGAATGATACATGGGCGCGCATAGGCAAAGGGCATTTTTCAAAATTTCGGACAATGTCCAAGGACGTCCTTCTCTTATCTGCAGAGGCCTCTTGTTTTCGTACGGGCTCGAAAAAGGGGAGAGGAAGGGGAGCGGCGAAAAGTAAGCGCGCGGAGCCAGGGGAGTAGGGAGTGTTTTTCCGGGCTGGGTCTTGGCACGAGAAAACGAAGGGCTCTGGGGACACAGGATTTTCAGGACTTACGGTCTTCATGTATGCAGTCATGACGTTTCAAAAGGATGTATGAGAGAGTCGTTACGTTTTCGATTTTCGTTTAGGAATTCTTTGTTCCAAACGGCCAATTAATTCAAAAAATCCTATGTACCCAGAGCCCTTCGTTTTCTCGCGCAAAACCGGCTAAGAGAAGCAAAAGGCCTAGTTCAGACATCGTCCTTTAGCCGTGCCGAACAAAATTGCAATTAGGTTCGACTGTAGCACGGCAGAAGCACGACTCTGATTCAGACGTCGAGCTACTGAGTCGTACCAAATTCAGGAGTCAGCGGTGATCCAACAAAACTGGCTCCGTTTTTCAAGTTGCAGCAAAAAAAGCCTATTTTTAAAATCACTGCAAGACTTAAGAAAAGACGCAAAGAAAAACAACAGAAAAAAAGTTCCTTTTGCAAGAACGGCGAATGTTTCTTTTTATGCCCGAATAATTTCCGAAAACTTGCTCATTTTAGTTTCAGCCCCGCTATGTGCTAGCTTCTTCTTCGCCCTGCTCCATGACGTGCTTTTCAGGCCGCCATGACCGCCATGTTTTTTTTTTCTGCCATCTGACTAGAATAAAATTCAATGCGCATACTGGGTCTTCTCCGTTTTCAAAATGGCGGCTGAAAGCGGAGAAGACCCTGGGGACGAGGTTCCCCGGAAAGGAGAATATTCTCGGGTCTCCTCGTAACTCCTCGCGGGAACGTAATCCCGCCAAAATACATTAATATACCTTATTGTTACTTATTTTCGCGGGGCTTAATTTTCGCGATTTTCGCGACTTTCAAAAAATCGCGAAATTTAAGACCCACAAAAATTTATTTCAAATGTTTTCTATTGTATTTTTTATGTTAATTGCGTATGTTTTGGCAAGTGAGAAAATCGCGAAAATTAAGTCCCGCGAAATTTGCACGTTCGATTTTCGCGAAATTAAGTTCCGCGAAAATAAGTAAGAATAAGTTAATTCATGAATTTGGTTTGGTGCAGCAAAAGCACGACGTTTGAACCGCTACCGTGCCAGAGTCGTGCAGCACGCCATGGCCGTGTCGAACTAAATTGCTTTGCCGAACTCGAAAGTTTGATCCAGAAACCGTGCTTCTGCCGTGCTTTTGTCGCACTAATTCCCGAATTTAGTTCGACACGGCAGAAGCACGACGCCTGAACTAGGCTTAAAATATTTTAAACAGATTTGCCCGATATTTTGGTTTCTAACTGAAACCCTCCCCAGGGGATGGGCGGAAAAAAAATACGTGCGAAACGTAAAGGGATAATTTTAACTACAGTCATACCGTGGTCAGCGATCCAAAACTGATACAACTTTCTTACGCTGGAATTTTTCTTTCGTATTTAAACATTTCTGCGAATTTGTGATTTCCCTTTACAAACAAAATGGATAAAAATGGACCCCTTTGTACATCGTCGTGTGTATCTTTTTATCGTGCACTGAAGGGAATGGGAGATTTTCGTAAAATTAAACCTTTGTTAGGTTTTTTCACACAACTTGCATAGTCTGGGTGGCCGCAATGCCAACAAGAACAGCGCCGCTTTATTAAACAACTCGTGCTTGAAGGTGGACTGACGGACAAGGTGCCATTTCGAGAGCATGTTGCATATTAAACATTGACATTTTGATTTATGTAATAAAGACCCCTATATTTATCGTCTCTAATTCAGAGTTTTCGTGTAAATGGCAATGAAGTTTTCTCTTTCAAATCTCAGATTGCGAATTTCCCACGTGCACGCTGAAATCATTTCTGACTGACCGTTTTATTACATGTAAGATGTCGGCTTTAAAACAAATAACATTTATACTGTTCAGTTTACTTACCAATCCATGGCTTGTCCGGCTAGTCTGGCAGATCAGGGATGAAACGATCGGATGATCTCACAACAGCGATCTCACAATTACTCGATGAACGATGGAACGCACCGAGCTTGGGAACGATGCCGGGAAATCACTAAATAGCGCGCGCTTATACTTGCTCCAAGTTGATTGGTGGATAGGAACTTGACATCCTCGAAGACCCAGGGGCAGTTAGTGGGGGAGGGTGGTGCGGGGTGTGAGAAGCCTCTATGGGCGAAAAAAAATCGGCGAAAAAAGGACTTTTCTTCGCCGATTTTTTTTCGCCCGTATAGTCTTTCCCCACCCCCATTTACTGCCCCTGGGTCTCCAAAGAAAGGCTTATGATTGACACAGCTGATGGGCTGATAAAAAAATAACCATATCCGAACTCGCAATTCATGTACGTTAGTCCAATACCCGGTAACTCGAATCTTTTCCCTTGACCATACAGGAATTTTTTTTACCAATTTCACCCTCGATAACTGAAGAGCTCTAAAGAAAATTCGAGTCATTGGTATTTACAGTAATTTTTGGCCATCGCGCGATCGCCGCGCCAACGCCTCACAAGTGTGGATAGTTTGTTGCAACTTAAAAAAGCTAGTCGAAGCGGACATATCTTACAACGGACTGTGTTTTCTTCTTGCCCATCATCTGTCAAATAACTATGAACTTGGATTAAGGTTTATGTACCTTATGCTCAATAGATTTCGCGAAAAATGAAGAGCCATATTTCGCGAGAATAAAATTTTGCGATTTTGAGAGGAAGGTAGAATTGAAGTGTATTAATTTTTTTGCGATTTTTTTCCTTTCTTCAATATGAAGCTTTTGCCCCAGAACGGTAATAACGCAATTGACATGATCGCCACCGTAAACATAGCAAACAAAACAAGCAAAATAAAACAAAGCATAAGGTATTCCACAGTCAAAACAGAACTTAGCGGCAGAGGACAGTTTGAACAGCGAGCGTGTTGCAGTGGATAACTGATGGACAAAATCAAAACATGAAGCTAAGATATAAAAACAGAAATAAAACAACAGCTTGAATTTCATTATTTTATTGATATTTTACAGTATTAAATTTCGCGATTTAAGTTTTCGCGTGTCCTATATTTCGCGATTTTGAACGACAAACCAAATGAACATGATGAATCGCGGTTAGTGACAAGAAGACGGCCTTTGCGTTACTTCCGGTCAAGTGTGGTAGCGCGGTTACTCAGTTCAAGATGGCGGATAAACTTGTTGCAGCACTCAACGAAAAAAGAAATTTGACTGAGATAAAGAAGGCGCAAACATTCACTGAAGGTAAAAATACACTGAAAAATTTGGGGGTCTTCGTTTTCGAGTTTTTGGGGTCTTAGGGTCTTAGGGTCTTAGGGTCTTGGTTTTATAGGTCTTTGTTTTCGAGACACCCATTTTCGTTGGTGTTGTTGTTGTAGGAGGTGAAACATTTTCAGTTTCTTCGGCAGCAGCAGTCTTCTTCTCGCGCAGACTTTTCAAATCTCCCTTCAAAAGCGCTATTTCGCCTTCTTTCACTTCTGCGGCTAACTTCTTCTGTTTCACTTCTCTCAGCGTTTTCTTATATTCTGTACTGAGCAGGGGAATTTTTGTAATTTTGCGGTAAACTTTAGTTGTCTTTTGAGTCGTTTGAGTCTCCGCCATGACAAAGTGTGATCCATGTGATATTTCAAAACTTCGACGCAGCCCTCCCGAGATATATTTTCTGGGTCGACAAACGCACCCCAGCCTACCCCGGGTACAGTAACATGTCTCTGCGGTACAGTGACATGTCCATACTAGTTGATAAGTGGCAGGCGTCTCTCCTCCCCTCTTTCTTTCCTCTCCTCCCCTCCCCCCTACGGAAATTTGTTTCTCGCGCTTCCGGTTTGCATAACACAGGAGGCCCATTATTTTCGCGTTTCTCTCGTTTACTTCGGTTCTTTTCAGTTTGAGACGCCTGCGGAGGAGGCTATACTGAGAGAGCTATACCTCATCTTCATTTGACTTTAAATTGACAAGAATAGTTTACTCATCACAAAGCATCCCTTACTTTCCATTATCTGCTTTGTCAGCTTTTGTCCTGCATTTGAAAACCCTTACAATCTTCCAGCTTCGCATTTTTACAAAAAATGGCGACCGCCCGTCGCGTTGTGATTGTTTTCATGTCATG
Organism: Siderastrea radians; assembly: GCA_964017195.1. Lineage (NCBI taxonomy): Eukaryota > Metazoa > Cnidaria > Anthozoa > Scleractinia > Rhizangiidae > Siderastrea > Siderastrea radians. Next base: position 25,409,823 of record OZ024888.1, on the reverse strand, counting down.
TACGCCACATTGAAGCGTCCTACATAAAAGGAGGCGGACATCAGAGGTTCTTCGGTGCATGCCTTTTATAGCAAGTTAAGTGTTCTACCTAACACATACCTTACAAGGTTAAAAGGCTTTAGCTTAGCTTACCTGCATGTGATCCTTTTCGAAACTCCTCAGTTTAACGTTGATCAAATTTTTTGCACGAGTTCTCTTCCTTTTCTTTATAAGTTTTTTCGTCCATCTTGAAAATTACCCATAATACATCTCAAGGACAGATGGGTTGAACGAGAGGGCCCTGGGAAAGACACGAATTACCAGTCTCTACTTGGTAATTTCCAATATGGCGAACGAAGCTGGCGATCAATGCAAACATGCTACCTTTATTAGAAATCCTTTATCCAATGAAGGGCTAAATGTAACGAGTATTTGTAAATCATGGATTATGTTTGTCAGGCTAACTACGTTGTAAGCCATACAGGATGCCACGTTGAACCAATTTACAAATCTTCTAGTACCAGGTAACTTTAATCTTATAAGAATTATGAACTGCAAATCATCAGTAAGCTTATGTGGCCATGGAGGATTTCAAAGATTCTGACTACATCCCAGGCTTTCATTGTCAGCTGGATTCCTCCTTGAGCTCCATCAGATTATAAGATGATACTATTTCTGCTGCTATTCATTAACATAAAACAGCTTCTATGTATATATTTGCAAAGTTATTGTATTTGCCACTTCAAGCAGTATTTGCTGTAAATCATTTATCATGCTTTTGCTAAAATTTACTATTTTATGGATACTTTTTTGGTGGATTCACTGTTTAAGTTCTCTCAGTAATGTCACATGCTTTGTCGAACATAAAGGTTAAAAGTCAATGTGGGATTTTAAAAAAATATCCCTAGAACCTGTGACCCCATGCCTCTGGAATATCTGACATGCTTAGCATTGCAGCCTTTTTCTTATGCATCAGCAAACTAGTTAGTGCATGTTCAGGTTGTTCCTGGTAGTTCCATTGACAATCCAGTGGTGATTCCAAGGCATGACAAATAACGTTAAGTAAGAAAAGCAATATGTAATCTTTACATGTGAAATACCCTTACCACAGAGGCTATTGGAAATTACAGAAAGATGGGATGGGTCAATTTACTATTGTTTTAAGGTAAAGATCCTGTTTCATTACAAATCATTATCTTTTTCATTTTTGAAATCCATATAATGATACTCTTTGGCCACTTTCCTTCATAGATTAATATTAAAATTACACTTAAAGTAGGATGAGATAATTAAATTGGTATCTACTTTGCTTAGTGGCGAGATTGAGCGGGTTTGTGCGAGATAATGCGAGTTTAGGCGAGTTAAGGCGAGATAAGGAAGTTTGGACATAATCTCAAGTTGCGAGTTAGGGCGAGTTAGGGCGAGTTAAGGCGAGCGAAGGTCCCAGAGTAGGCCTAAAACAAGTGTGAGGAGCTCCGAGGATTGTGAGTGCAGATCCAGGTACAGAAGACTGCAATGTTGCAGGAATCCAATGCTTTTTTAGACGGAATGGCTCTGCTTCTTTCGCGGGCGAGAAGAGCTTTATGTATGGAGGTTCAGTATCCAATCGAAGGAAAGAAGCTTGGTGGTCTTTCTTTCGCAAAACTGATTCTGATTGGTGGATCAAACTTTTGAAAGACATTAGAGATGCGGGTATACATTGTGACGGCAATCCTATTCACGTGGAATGCCTGAAATTCTGTTTCATGGAGTTAATCCAAGAGGAACTCAAAAGAGTTGCAGAACATTGGAATCTTCACAGGATTAGGCCATGTACAAATTCCAATTCCCCAGCAGGTCACCCGGATGTTCTTTATTTTCTTCCTGAACTGTAAGAAACCATGGATTTCTCCATTCCCGTACCAAGTCATGAGATGGATTTAGCTATAGAGGAAGGCTGTCACCACGACATTGAGCAGCCAGCATTGGGAGATTTCGTGGAGTTAGCACACCTAATCATCGATGAAGAGGGTCTCACAATTCCAGATGACGCAGAGGAGGCATTAAGCTTATATGTAGATCTCGTATTCCATTTGAGAACATCTAAGAACTGATTAATCTGTAAAAAGAAAGTAAGCTTTTTTTAAACACGGTGTGGTTTGAATTGTTAGTTAGAGATAGGGGCGTGTTCAATCACCTTTGTTATTACAAACAAGAAACGAGTTTATATGATAAAAAATGTAGCGTTATTTGGTTCATGTTCTGCTCGATCCGTTGGATTGCCTTTGTCGTGAAATAGGACTATAGAGAACACTGCTTTATTCTGGAATTAAAAGAAACTGCATTTTCCATATTTTGAAGCACAAAATTTATTTTTTGTTTGGTTTGTTATATCTCAAGACTGTTCTATTCATTTTAAATTTGAAAGACCTTCAATCTAAAGCACCCTAGAAGGGAAATTCTTGTAGTGGGAGAAGGGAGGAGGAGGAAGAAATTCTTCCCATATACACGTACCCTTGTCTTTAGGGATGGGCTTGGGGGCGCCTCGCATTGGTCTGCAAGTGCTGTTCATGCTCCACGCTTTTGGTTCTTTTCCCCCGTTATTTGATATTTATTCCACTTATTGCACTCGTCTAATTAAAGTAAGTTTCAACCCAATAAAGTTGTCAAAAAATTATGATGGGCTGCTAACTTCAGGCTGTAAAAATTGGACTGTGGAGTGTAGAGTTTGAACTCGACACTAGTCTGTCAGCTGTGGTTGTGTGGACTGTGATGCGTTCACTGGAAATTGGCTACTGTGAAGTGCAACCCGGTGTGGACTGTTCCATATCTCAAGACACCCTAAAAGTGTGTTTGTTCGGGATTGTCTGAGAGGATTGGGACAAACGCAACGGTTGTGAAGCCCTCGTGGCTACTTGTTATCCGATGAAACCGGAAGTGTTTTGAAATGTGAATTTGAATCATTTTCTTTTAATTTTATCAAGTGGAGTGAGTCAGCCCAAGGCAGTGAAGGTACCTGCATTCTGGATGCTAAGCACAAAATATCTCGTGGTCTGGTAAATCATTCAACTATTTTCTTGGTTGGAAAAAAGGAATGGATCGACTACAAATGATCCCCTTCTTTACCAGTGTCTTGATTTAGGGTGTTTTTGCAGTTTTCCTAGGTCATTGTACCAATCTCAGGGGATCTACTGGCCGTGTGTCTAGTTCCGAGAACCAAGTTCTTCCCAGTCAGCTACCCATTTTCATGCAAAAATCTACCCTCATGGACTGAAATTCGGTACCTGTCTCTGGATTGATTTCGTGCGACTAGTCGCGGGAGCTTGCCCCTTCATATTCTCTGAAGACTCGCTGCGATAATTTACAGGAGTGGAAACCGTAAAGGTCAGTTTGAGAGTTTGCGTGATATCAAAAGGCACAGGGATTATTTCTTCTGCCTTCACCATTGGCAGGTTAGTCGTCTATTTCTTATGGTTGACAAACCACTATGCTTCATCCCTCTTTCGATTTCTCAACAATAACAACACATTTCAATTTATACCAGAGTCAGGTTTTGAGCAAGAAAGTAATCAGAGCTCTGCTTCGTGCGACTGAAAGCTGACAAAAAGGGTTACCCTAAGTTAAGCATTTTAACCTGAAAAAAAAAAACGCAAGGCGAAATCACACGTTCATGATTTTCACTTAACCAACAGTTCCATCTTCATTAAGATGTTTATTGTCTTTTATAAACATAAACAGTACTACATTATAATGCTTGTACATTTTACAAGACTACATGAAAATAGGAAATGTCATCCTTTCTTAGCTAATCACACATGTTAGTAACCCTTCTATTTCCAACAACGCAAAATAACGATACCAGATGACCGCGAAACCTCAAATTTCACTCCTGACGGCTGTGGTCTAGTAATGGTTAATCTGGAGATGGCGAGAACATCTCAGGCGTTACCTTCTACGGGTAATTTCTGCAAAAATTCGAACTTTAAATGACATAACAGAAATAAGAAGAATAACTAAAAATCTGAAAAATTAACAATGCCTAAAAATGAACTTTTTTTAACCATCTGCTCCATGTGTGCAGAGTTTAATAGCAAGTAGAAAGAGGAACTCTTTCAAATTTCTGCCCAATGGATAACTAATCATAGACAGCCTTTGCATGAAGTTAATGTTTCGTATAGATAATTGGAGGCAGTTGATTTTACAATGCAAACGTCCCACACAAGGTAGCCAAGGATAATCCTAGAAAAAAGCACAACCTTTTAAGGTGACACTGCTTTAGTTTAATTCCCTTTACTGGAAAACGTTTTAACGTCAGGACAACTGAAGCAGTATCAGTGCGCCCTTTACAAGTCTACATCAGTGCCACGATTTTAGCAGAGTGCATTTTAAATGCCTCGTCACTGAAAAGCACATCAGTTAAATTCCTTTTTGAATTCACTCAAAGTTGAATAGCATACTGAAATAATCAATCATTTTGAGCAAGTTTGGGCTTTGGGAGTGCATGCAAGACCTTCAGCTCAATTAAAGCAGACATTAATTGGACATAGAGACGCAGATGGTCTTCCAGTGAGGAAATGTAGGAACCCTTCCAAGAGTTCTTGGTCCATGTTGGCCAAGAAATCTTTAAAATAGTAAAATGCAACTTCTTCTGGTTTGAGAACACCTTCTGTATGAAGACTCTCCAACATCCTCGGTATGGTGGGCTTCAGTGCCTCATATAGGCTGTCAAAATCTGATTGATTTAACTGCGACCACAGGTCTTCCATCTGATTCTTGGGGATCCCTTCCACCATCCACTGTAAGATCCACAGAGGTCTCAGGACAAAAATGAATCGGGCGAGTTTAACAAGCTGATCTCTTAAGCGCTCCCCCCAAACAGGGGCAATCCTCATTTCAAATCTGGCAAATGCAGAGAACAAGATATCCTCTTGATCATCTGTGACGTCTTCTTTACGAGCTGCAGACGTGACAATTGACATCACTTTCGCCTCCCTTTCGCCAACGTGGTTGAACAGGTCTCTTAAAAGGACGGGTTCTGGGACTCTCGGTGATCCTAAGAATGCTCCCATAACGCTTGACTGACAAAATTGCACTGTGAAGGCACCCATGAGAAGAAAGCCGTGTGAGAAGATTTTACCCATTGCCTCAAAGGTACTTTGTGACCCATGCAAATTAGATGGCGATGCGAAAGGAACCTTGACTTCCTCCTCGTCAAAATACATGTCTAATGCTTGTTCCCAAAAGGCTGAGGAGAGGTCCTGGGTGAGGCCACCGAAGTCTTCGCCTTGTTCGTCTGTAAATGTAACTTTTATGGTAGAGGATGCCACGTTGTCTTTGTAATAGTACCTCAAAAGGACTGCAGGCACGTTGCGTCGAGAAACTTTGATTGGTTCGTCACTAGCCAGTTTAGAATAGAGTTTGTGACGTAAACCTGAAAAAATAGAGAGAGAGAGAGAGAAAAGAGCAAACGATTTTATTTCTGAGCCGAGGTATTTAGCTTTTGGTTTAACCATTTAACATTTCTTCTCGGGAAGAAACACTTTCAAGGAAAAAACTGATATAAACGGACGAGATTTTTTTTGGGGGGGAGGGTGAAGGTCTTTTTTCATTTTCTTGTTGTCTCACTTTCTTTTGCGGCTTTATTGGCCTCTTAGTGGTCTTCCTCCACTCTTCCGGCTCAACGTCGAGGAGTGTGAATTTTTTCAAAGAGTAAATAGGTGGGAAAGAAAAGGAAAGAAAATCTGTGCTATGAATTGGTGTTAACGATCATGACATTACAAGTGATACAAGGAGCATCAACTCCTCTGGGCCACTTTTAGCATGTAGGAGTCAACGGCTTATTACATTGTAAGTACTTGTATACCTTCCACCTTGCGGCTGGGAAGCTCATGTGTTGGGGCAGTCATTAATTTTAAATATTGTAAAGCGCTGTTGGATGCCCTGTACAAACAGCGCTATATAAATCATCATTATTATTATTATTAGACTTGCTCTCCACTGTCTTGTACGCTGCCATTATGAAAAACACAAAGAGGTAAACACGTTGAAATATTCAGTGTATTATATAAAAGCATGAAATTCTAATGATTGATAGAATGCAAAGTTTTTTCGGAGGCAAATGGCACTTAAATAACGTAGGGTTTAACTGTTCGAGCTATGTTTCCGACAAAAAAGAAGAGTTGGTTTCTTTCCTTTTTTTTTTTTTTTTGGCCTCTTTTCACTTTTACTTATTATTACTGGTTAAAAAAGCAAGAAGAAGACGCCATGACAGATGAATATTTCAAGGAGATGTGACAAATCAACTGAACTTTGTTTAGTGGACTGAAAAGAACAGCAACATATTTTGGAACGGCAAATGAAAACAAGTTTCTAATAAATTAAAGTATGCCATTAAATCGTCCAAAGAAAGACACTGCTACAATCTGTATTATTTCAAGTATTTAAAACAAAATAGTTCCTTATGGTGTTGTTCCAACAGATTATTTTATCAGATGGTGAGTGGGCAACCTCAAATTATGTGATTGAAATCAGGGTAAAAGGCCATAAGTATCTACTAACTGTTATTAGTATAAATCTACTAGCGTTCTATCACTAATGCTCTTCTCTGATTGGCTACGCTACTCACTATCTATTCTGTTGTAGATAGTGAGTAGAGTGTTTTCCGCGCGCGATGTGACCTATTTATATCATTTTTCAATAAAAACATGTAGTGTCTGCTGTTAAGTTTTGAACGTCTAGTAGATTTATACTAAAACAATTAGATCATTCGCTCTCGATTTCTATGCGTGATAGAAATCTCGAGCTCATAATCTAATTGTTAAAAAGAAACACCTGTATTTCTTCGTTTGAAGTTCTGAACAACAGTTTTTTGCACCATAATTACGTACGTCTTCCAGAGACACCTGTAGTCCTGAGAATGAGTTGTCAGAGTGCTCCCTTTCAGAGTCACTAAAAGACACAATCATGACAGGTTGAGTGAAAGTGAAGGAGACCAAATGCTAGAATGCGTGATTTCATCACTTGGTTTGTCCTATTAGACCTCAACCAGGGGTCAATTTGATAAAATATTTACAAGTGTAATTTACAAGTACTGCTATGGTTTCAGTTGTTGAAAACAATGGCTACACTTGTAAATTACCCTTGTAAATGTTTTATTAAATTGGCCCCAGTTACAAAAGCATAATTTCAAGCCTCAGTTACAACTGTAAGGAAATAAGATCGAAATTGAGCTGTTCTCATGTAACATGTCCAAGCTTACTGACAATATTTACTACCAGTTAAATTATATGTCAAACATATCTCCAGGTTTAATCCAAAAGTCACTTACATCAACATTATTATAAATTAACTACCAGTCTCGCAAATAAGCAACTTTTACCCCCAAATCCTCCAATAATGAGCCTGATTGCAGCAAAATGAACATACCAATTGTAAGACAGTTACATGACATGAACACAAAATTGTTATTGAGTGAGTAAAAATTTGTTAACAGTTCCCTATTTATTTTTACCTTCTTATTTAAGAATTATTATGCATACATGTAGGTCCCGTAAAATCTAAAAGGAAATTACCGACCTAACAAGCTGTACAATGTATACATAGATATAGATGAATAGTGTAGATGGGTTTATCATCTTCAAGGAACAAATGAACAACATAACCAGTTACCTTGAGCCCGATACCATTATAAACGGTTTGACGGCGGCTTGTCTTGGGCTTCAAAAAGTGCCACAGGAGAGGCTGGTAAATCTTCTGCCCTTCCATCGTCTTGCTCTCCAGAAACTGCAAAGCCTTTAAATGTCACCTCAATATCATCACTTATGGCAACTGGTTCGCTGCGCTACACTGCATGTACAAGTCTGTGCTCCATTACAGTCACAGAGTCAGCACTCGTTTTGGTCTTCAAAACAAAGTACAAACCATGGCATCGGCTGCAACCTGCCCACCCAATCATAAACCGTGATTGCTTTCTCTTCCTTTGTGAATTTCTTAGTATGTAGCTGCTTGTCATGATCCTCAAATGTAACAATGACAGCAGATTCATCACCTGCCCCATGGGGAACGTTTACTGACTTGGCTGTTTCTAGTCTGGGAGGTGCCTTGATTTCTTTGTCTTTCTCACTTTTGTCATCTGAAAATGTTGCTTTCATCAAATCCTCTTCTCCACTGTCATCCCCAGATGATGATGTCCTTGGTCTCTATTTCACCAAAAGGATCCTGTACCATTGACATCAAATAGTCTTGCCTTCTTCAGTTTGGTGGCTTCAAAGTATCTTACCAAAGTGAAGTCCTTTGTAGAGCCATCTGCATAGGTGACGTCAGATATTTTTTCACACCTGAAGTTTCCTAAGTCAAACTCCATGTGTTCAGCAGCTCCAAATTTGGAAGATCCTCCCACAAAGAACATTCCAGTGGCATAGTCAATAATGTCCTCTTCCATGCTCTCACGGGGGAGTTCGACATCACGTGTCCCACCCCCATCTGGTGTTCGCACCATGACATACTTGCCCTTTTCAGCACGAAAATGTAGCCAACCAAGTCTGAATTTCCTTGTTTTAATTTTACCTTCTACAGCCTTGGAACTGGAACCAAGAAGAGGAATTTTCTTCCTACGTTTGTTGAGTAACTGCTGCAGTAACTTGTTGGTCAGTGGCTCTTTTTCCACGACTGCCTTGCAGTTGATTTTCTTCTGACAAAAAGCCTTCAAGGCACACAAATCGCCCTTTGCTGTTAGGCCAAATTCCTGCAATGCAGTATCAATTTACTAATGGACCCATGTTTTAGAGACATTTAAAAAATTTACCTGAAAACTCACGCTCCTCCACAACAGCGTGCAGCTCGCGCGACAGAAACTTCGATATGCGTGGAGCCTGTCAGTGAAAAGACATTTGTTTTTTGGCTGAAAAGTGTTGACAGATTGAAACCGGGAATCAAAGATTCGATTACTGCGCGGGTTACAGTACCTGGTAAGAAATAAAATGGGGGAAAACATTCGCCTGTAGTACGTGTTTTATTTTCAAATTCATGCCAGATACCAGAAGTTTTTCAGCGAGGGCACTATCTGGAGATGAAAGATAGTGCCCTCGTTGAAAAGCTGTACGCCTTCACCTTTGCAAATAACGAGGCGCTTATGCTGACCTCAATGAAAATATTGATAAAATGTAAAATGACAGGCCAAACACGACTCCTGCTAGTTTTCCTAAGTGCAATCGCAACAGCTTTGTCCCTTTGATCAAGATGATTTAAAGGCGACATAAGTTACTTGTGACGGTAAATTGTGTGGACAATAATTTTTACCGGGCCGGGGTTGTTTTGCGAACGCCGTTTTAATGCAATCCATTTGACACCCCATAAACTAGCGTGTAATCAACCCAGATCTGACATATCTTCATGTGCCATTGCGTGTGATCACAGCACGAGACGTTCGCTGTGATTGGTTTGAGTGTAATAGGATAAAAAAGGTCAAAGTTCAACGAGAACAGTAAATCAAGGTCTGGCCCAGAGTTTTTTTTTCTCGCGGCAAGCCGCTCGTTGCGGGCCGATACCTCCCGACGCTAGCGAGAAAAAAACCTCTGGTACTCAGGGTACCCCCAAGTATACGGGATATAAAGTGCAAATACGAGGTACAAACTAGTTTTTGTTGTCAAACTTCATTTACGGAAGTACGGTGCTCTGAATATGCGTCTCATTTTAGCCCAGTTTTGGCAGGTTTTAAGCATCGAGAAGAAAAAAATCACTTTAAAAAATCAATGATTGCCCGATCAAGCTTATACTAATATTTTTGTAACTAGTCCCCCAAGGGAGTCATTCTGGCCAAGTTTGGCGAAATTCCATTTTTGGCTATTTCCCGGCCTAGGTGATAGTTACGCGGAGCTGGTCTTAAAAGTCTAAATTTATAGATTACAAATTGTGCAATTTTATGGTACAATTATTTGATAGTTAATTTTATTGTTTTTGTAATGGTAGTATTTTAATGTTTTTTCTTTCTGCACACGAGCACATCAGCTCTGCTGTAATTAGTTTTCATCGTGTATAAATAAATGCTTATTATTATTATTATTATTATTATTATTATTATTATTGTCATTGTTATTGTTGTTTCCTCAATAAATATCTTCAGAGTTGCGGTGGTTCTGCACAAAAACATCTCATCCATAATGTCTTTAACCTTGATGCCATCTTGAGCTATAGGTCTGGCGTTCTGTAAATTCACATGTGAAATTATCAATTAACGCTGAAATTCCTCGCTAAAATTAAGGAGTAAATTGTCACCCATGATATTAGTCGCTGAAATTCCTTGCTCTTTAAGGGGGGGGGGGGGGCGTTGCTGTAAAGTCACCTTGAAAAAAAGATACAATTCTTCTGAAGGTATTTTTAAGTCTCACTGTCAAACACAAATAACTCTTATTTTTGAAAGCACGTAAATACAACTTATCGCAGGGGACATCCTTACGGTGAGGAGGCCTAGTACCCAGACGTTCTCCTTTCTCTCAATCGACTTGGCGCGAAATATCGTGACATTTGGCGCCAAGTCGATTGAGCGAAAGGAGGACTCCTGAGTAGTAGGCTGTGTGCGGAGTAAACAGTATGTGTACGTTAGCGAATCAAGCATACCGGTGAGTTCAAGTTAAATAAGCAGCTATCACAAAGTTAAGGCGGGAGTTAAACCAACCTTGCTGGCGATTTGTGTTTGAAATAAGTCATGCAAGTGCAGTTTAGTGAGTCCTTCACATTTCTGTTTTTCTTCTTTTTTTCTATACAGAAGAAGACAGCACAGATGCAAAGAAACATTTTCTTTAGCTGTCCGTGCGTTGGACTGCAACAAGGAACTTTACGATGAATAAGTGGGATCGATGCTTAATTATCCAAAAGGACAATACTTCGGAGTATCATTCGCTCCTGAATGTGCAAGTTAAATAAAAAAAAGATGGAGAATAAATAAGCACAATACGTTGCAATCCAAGTTGTCAGGTGGTCACTTGTTTTTGCTTTCCAGTCTGTAAAATCAGTTGAAATCATTCTCCCCCGTGAAAACGATATCTGCCCGCTTCTGAATGAATATGTTGCAAACGGTCTGTTATAAATGATGCCCGATTAGCGATGGGCTCCTCAACCCTTGTGAACGTGCAGGGTCCTCGAAGGGCTAAATCTCTAACTCTGTGGGAAAGGGGTACCAGGCTCACGCGAAAACGTGAGTTGCTGGTCTTCCTAAGTGACTAACAATGCAGTTAGAGTTCGTTTCCCTTTTTCGTAGGTTCATTTACCAGCTATATATTTTCCTTTTATTGTCAGTGTACGTTTCTTTTTTTTTGGGGGGGGGGGGGTTATACTACTTACATGTGCTAGTGAGTGTTGTTGTTGTTTACTATTTATCTGTAGTTATATCTAGAGTGATTCACTCAATAACATTTGTTTTATAACAAATCAGAGCGGTTAAAGAGGCTGTGTCACTGCAGTCCAGTCCAATTTGTTTAGTTTTTTTTCCAATTACTTGCCCTTACTTGCTATGGAACTTGACGTTAACGAAGAGATTACTTGTAACTGACAAAATAACAGCTTCGTGACAAACAAAATATGTATCCCGAGCGTTATATTTAAATTTACAAACAACAGAGATAAACTTTGAAAAACTGTTCAGCTTAACAGTTTTTCAAAAACCCCAATTGCAATCCGTGTTAAAGTTATGGCGATGGGTCATAAATAGGTCAAAAATCATTTAGCTTTGAGTAAATTCGCACTGGATATCGCTTAAGAGTCTTTTATTGCGTCTTACCAACTACTCACGCTTAGGCTTCTTTGAGAATAACCAGTACTTTTCAGCAACCAGGTTTTGATTGACAGCGATTTTTATACTGGCGATTTAAAATCGCACTTAATATCGCCTCGGAAATAGCCTCAAAATTTCCCTTTGTAAAATCATCGGACCTTTAGTTACGTGAAAAAATTGCAAATAATCTAATTATAGCTATAGTTTCCAAATGCTCTTGTTTCTTCAAACACTTTGCGATCAGGGAAATGGCGAAATAAATATATTCGCTAAAGTTTGGTTCGAGTGACAGCCCCTTGTGCTTTTAGATTGGTCTTGCCATTCGCCGTTCATATGTTAGTGTTGATGCGTTAACGTGCCCAGTTTTCATGTGCATAATAATTAACTGGAACTCAATACGAAGCCAGATATTCTATTCAAGAATCGGGTAAAGGCACTATAAACTTCTTTTGGGAAATAGCTGATTCATCTGAAGTTGTAGGTTATGGTCATGTTATTTTGTTAACTGTGATTTTTTTCCAGATTCTCTTGCAAGTGTACCTCGCATTTTAAGAATTACTTTGTCATGCGAGCTTTTTGTGTCCGTTTTAATACTCACCATCTACAGGATAAATACGAACTCTCAACTGACCAGCTCCCAGTTGGCTTGATAGCTCAGTTGGTTAGCGCGCTGCACCGGTGTCGCAGAGGTCATGGGTTCGATTCCCGTTCAAGCCTGAATTTTTTCAGGTTTCTTCTTTCATCTGGTTAAGTTGAAATATCGTCACTGCGATGGTCTTCAAATATTTCTAATACTATTTCTAGTTATGAGCTTATCTCGTGCGCTGTGGTAATTTGTTATTGCGGAAGCTCTTACTCGTAGGTTTTGATCGCTGAAGCCTACAGTATACGAAATGGGGGTCATCACATCCACTAGAATGTCGTTCGCTATAGCGGGACTTCGTGTACCGATATGAAGGGATTCGTTATGTTTGGGTTCCATTGTATTGTAGCCCGAGTAACGACAGCCAATGGAGCAATAAGATGTTTTTTACGAACTTATTAGGACGCGCGATAATGATGATACATTTGAACTCCCGGTTAGGTAACTCAAAGTAAACTTTTTTTTCTTTCAGGTAATTTTCTTTATAATGTTAGCCTCGATAGCTCGAACCTTTTTGATTTTCTTGAAGATTCGAGTTATCAGGAGTCAAGTATACAATAAAAGCTTGCCAAGGTAAAACGTACAAAATGATGCACCTCGTTTGTTGTGAGTGTGGATGATGGCATTGCAACGGAAAGGTACACGAAAGATAACTTGCCATATGACATGTTATTAATAGATAATAAATAGCCGAAATTCCTTGTTCTTTTAGGGAGCAGGGGCAAAGGAGTAAAGTCATCTTAATATACAATTCTTCTGAAGGTATTTTAAAGTCCCGTCTGCGGGTCGAGGTGTATATATATCAAATACAAACAACTCGTATGTCTGAAAAGCACGTAAATACAACTTATTGCAGGGGACATCCTTACGGGGAGAAGCAGCCTAGTGTCCGGGCGAAATGTCACGATATTTCGCGCCAAGTCGATTGAGCGAAAGTAGAACGCCTAGGTAGTAGGCTGTGTGCGGAGTAAACAGTATGTGTACGTTAGCAAATCAAGCATACCGGTAAGTTCAAGTTCGTTAAATAATCAGCTATCACAAAGTGAAGGCGGGAGTTAAGCCAACCTTGCCAGCGATTTGTTTGAAATAAGTCATGCAAGTGCGGTATAGTGAGGCCTTTACATTTCTGCCTTTCTTCTTTTTACTATACAGGACAGATGCAAAGGGACATTTGCTTAGCTGCCTGTGCGCTGGACTGTTACAGGGAACTTCAAGATAAATAAGTGGAAACGAGTTTCAATTCTCCAAAAGGAGGATACTTAGAAGTATCATTCGCTCATGAGTGTGCAAGTTAAAGAATAAAGAATAAAGAATAAATGAGCACAATATGTTCCAATCCAAGTTGTCAGGTGGTCACTTGTTTTTGCTTTCCAGTCTGTAAAATCAAATTGAAATCATTCGCCCCTGAAAAAAAAGGCATCTGCCCGCTTCTAATAAATATATCTGCTACAAACGATCTGTAATAAATGAAGCCCGATTAGCGAAAAACCCTAAAGCACAAAGTTTTAATGGGATGGGCTCCTCAACTATATAAACTATATGGTCCAGGGACCTTGAAGCCTATTTTAAGGAGGTTCATTTGGCCTTGGAGTGTATCTTATAAAATCAACATTTCACGTAGAAGACAAACTTCGATTTCCTCGATACTACACCCTCTTTCCGACATATGACCAAAGTTTAGTTTTTCATTGGTTTCACAGCAACAGCTGTCACCATAGCAATGGTTAATGGACAGCCTATCGTTTTTTAATAATAATAATCTCGACTATCTCGAAACTACACAACTTGTATCCGAAATTAGAGAAAAATCCATAAGACCGATTTCGAGAAAATCATGAATCATTTTTGCGGGCTGATGTGGACATGTCAAGCTAAAATAAATAAATAGATAAATAAAAAGTTAGTTTTCTATGCCAATTTTCTTGTTCATGTCGTCGGAATTTTTCAATTTATATCTATTTCCAGGATGTTCCAGGATGTTCCTAATGTTAATGGTTTTATCTCAGATCACAGACACACAAATTTCCAACATCTCATAACATCAGGTAGGTATACGCTTATTACTTGACGACATCATTTTACACAACTTAGAGTCGTCGCTGTCAAGACACATCTCAGTTGAAATACGTTTTGGTTGCGCGTTTTATACCAAGAGGAAAAATCAATATTTATTTCACAAATAGTTATTTTACCGGCTCCTAAAAGAAAAGTGTTATTCACTTAAGGCAAATAAATTGTTTGCCGAAAAAACTAATTACGAGACAGCTGTTCACAGCTTCCTGCACATTTTTTGAAATTACCCCGGTAAATAACAAAAAATTTGGGTTGTTTTTCCTATCGAAATTTGAGTAAAACATTATTTTTTATTTCGTAAATTGCATCGCATCATAATTACCAGCTTCCTGCTTGTTTCTGATTCAACTCTCTTTACCCTAGAAGTTTACTACACTGAGCTCGTTTCACTGCGCTCGATCTACAGCTGAGAAAGCCTCACGAGCGAGTTCAAAAACAGACATTAACGGCTGCTGTAAAAGACAACTTGGCAATAATACAAAACAAAATATACTCAAAAAACCTGTTGACAGCTGATGACGGCTCTCGTAGTTGTCGTACTTCACGTTCTGCTTTCTGGTTATTAACACGCCTCCTTTCACTGTTCTTGCATTTAATTGGTCAGTTACAACGCAAATAAAGATGTCTTAGAGCTATCAAAAGTTATAAAAGACTTGGTCTGCGTCCCAACTGTGAGGGAAACTGTTAACGGTAGGCAATATCTTACGAATCTTGAAAGCATCGAAATGAAGAAAATCGTAGCAGTGTGTTGTGTGGTTCTGTTGCTGTGTCTGTCATCGTTTTTTACTGTTGAAGGCTTGGGAGCAATGAAGGTAAGACAGTATTTTGGTCAGACTGTTATAACGGCTGGCACCGTACGGGAGCTATATCGTCACGGTTTCTGTTTACTGAAAAAAAAAGCCTTATTTTACCAAGTTTGTCTTTTATAATGCGTCCTAGCATTTCATCTTCAATTTATTATGCTTTTTTTTTTCTTTTTATGATTTCAACATATAAACAATATTTCTTATACTTTAGAGCGGACTGAAAAAGCGTCTGATGCTTGATGGTGACAGCTACTTTGAGGACACAAACAGCAAACAAGTCATGGAGGTAGGAATTATGGAAGCAGCTCTTCTTCTGGTGCTGAAAATTTCTCTTGCCTGCAAGAAAAACTAGTAACTCTTAAGGATTTTCTCTGTGTTGGATTTGTCGGTTGACATTTTAGGCATTCCGGTTTATCTTATGTATTTAGCAAAATGTATGGTTTATTAAATCAAGTTGTTTGGATCCTATTAATTGGCAGCATTTACTTTGCAGCAAGTGTAAACTGAACATCATGGCCACTTAACTAGAGGCCCTTGATTCTAAGCGATACGAACCAAGACTCGAAGGTTTTCACCACGTATTGATTTCTGCCTGTTGCCTCTTTCGGGCACATTTCAGAAGACCTAACTTCGCTTCATCTTAAGTGTATAACCGGTGGTTTTCATCGTTTTCGAATCGTTTGGTTTTCTTGTTGGGGTTGGAGTTAAGTCAGTTTAAGTTACATGTAATTCTTCTGAATACAGTTTAATTTCCATTTTTAATGTTTTGTGGGCGTAAGAAAACAATATTTTCACGAATATGATTCTTGCAACTAACATCTGTCGCTAAGTGTAAGTTCAATTCAGTAAACAGGGCGCGATCATACAAAATGTTGGCCAGTACAAGCGATCGGTGCGTAATTTACATTTCCATCTTTGTTCTTTTAACTTTACAGGAGAAGCAAGCACAGATCCAAAGAAACATTTGCTTGGCCGCCCGTGAGTTGGACTGCGACAGGAAACTTCAATATGAATAAATGGAAATGGTGCTCGATTTTCCAAAAGAAGGAGTCTTGGAACTCCATAAATGTAATTCGCTCATTAGCGTGCTAATTAAAAGAAAGAGAGACGAGGAATAAATGAGCATAAAACGCTGCAAACTCAGTTGATTGATGTTCACCTTTTTTTGCTTTTCCAGCCTGGAAAATCACATTAAGATCATCCCCCGCCCTCTTTCTCATGAAAACAGGTCCCTGGTTCTTACGAATTACTCTGAAATAAGACCCATACTTACAAAGGAGTTGTAGGAATGTGACATTTGTTGCTATGAAACCAATGAAAAGCTTAACTTTGGTCACGTCGAAAATATGGTGTAGTATCAAGGAAATCGAGTTTGTCCGCTATGCGAAATTTTGATTTCAAAAGATACACTCCAAGACCAAAAATACTGTTGCGAGCCTCCTTAAGGTGGGGAGGGGGGGGGGGGGGTCAGCCTCTCGCGAACACGTGACGGTCAGAGTTTATTTCCTTTTTTCGTAGGGTCATTTACCAACTATTCGCACTGTATAAATCATTGGTATCGCGTATAAGATTAACAAACTGCAAGAATAAATTGTCATTGCTCAAGTGCAACGACATAGGGGATATACCAAGTGTGAAGCGACTGGCTTGGTAATCAAACTGTGTAACTTACCCACCCTCCCACAATTTCTTTGTCCGCGCTGTGACTCTTAATCGTGTCGCCGAATTTTTGCCCAATCTTAATGCAATGCGATAATTGTTGCGGTGCGAAATGGTATACTATTATATATGTTCCTTTTCCTTTTCTTGACAGTGTACTTTTTTCTCTTTTTTGATACTATTACACGTGTTATAGTACAACACTAAATTTTGGCGCGCTTCCATAGGTCGAAATCGATCACGTGACGCGATAATGCCTCTCCTCGGAGGGCGCCTATCAGGGAATATTGCCCGTGTGCGGCAATTTTCGCTCAAAATTTAGCGTTGTACAATTAAAACAATAGAGTCCTTCTTAGAGTCTCGGGCCCTATGTGTGATAGGTTCCCTCGGAAATTTGATGTTCAAACTTCATGTAAGCCCTCGAACTAATATTTGTTGTGGACATCAAATTTCCTCGGGCAATCTATCACACGATAGTGCCCTCGACAGAAGAACTCTATTGTTTAATTAGAGAGTGTTTTGTTGTGTACTATTTGTCCGCAATTACATCTAGAGTGATTTCCTCAGTAAAATTTGTGTTAAAAAAATGGAGCAGTGGAGAAGGTTAAAAGTTTTCAGTTTGTACCGATCATATAGGCCCAGAAGAAGAGGATCAAAGCTATACTACGGGTATCAATCTCTTTGACGTCCGGGAATAGGTAATAATATGCACTTGCTGTTTTCTTTGTGTGGAACTTATTCCTTTCTCTTAGCAATGGACCCACGATAACAAAATGAACGAAATGCGGTCGGAATGTTTTGGTTTCCTCAGAAGAGGCAAAATTGCGTTCTTTTAGGGAGTTGGTGTTGTGGGTATTCTGTTATTCCTATACCGGAATAGTTACAGCTAGGATAGTCTCAAAATAATAGGCCTTAACCTGTTCTTCAATTCTACACAACTTTAGGATCTCAAACTTAAAAATATATTTCTTAAGACTTGTTTAACTAGCCGTCGAGAAAATCCCGAAAAGGGAGTATTATGGAACATCTCGAAACATAAAAAAAAAAATGAAAACAATAAATTCTTCCCACGAAAAAATAAATTTAAGAATTTTTAATACAACCTGCAATTAGTGAAACGCGCATGATACAGACGATAACATATGCTGTTGAAGATAGATGTATTTTTTTCCTTTTAATTTTTTGTCCCGGGTTAGTAATTTCTATGCTAATTTCCTTATTTATGTGTTCAAACCTTTTCACTTATTTTTTTAATTTCTGTCCCAGGAAGTTCCAGAATATTCATGATTTTATCGACGGCCCTGTTTACCACATATCACCAAAAAAACACATTCTCAACACCTGTTCATTATGTAAGGTTCTCTCCTATAAAATGCGATCACTAGCACAAGCGCAGATGTAAAATCATCAATGGATATCCCCGTTCATACAACCTAGAGTCGTCAATCTCAAGACACAACTCAATGGAAATATAAACTTTGGATTTATCTATTAGTTGATAGGGTAAATTTGGCCACCGTAAAGGAAAGCTGACGTTTTGAGCGTTAGCCCTTCGCTCTGACGAACCAGCAACACCACAGTTTCTGTAGAAAGTAACCCCTTGTTTGTCACTTAAACCAAACACATTATTTGCTGTAAAGCAAATTAAGGGACAGCTGTTGAACGGTTTCTGCACACAAGATAAAGAATGCTGAATCAATATGCTATATTATTGATCTCTTTCTATGCTGATGTTCTTTATAAAAGGCACCGGATAAAAAGTTCAGAGAAAGAACAAATAATAACCATAATTAGCTTTAAAGTAGATTAGAGAGAAATAATAGGGAGATAACTTGGCAATAGTACAAAAGTTATAATCATTACAAAAAGCCTTTGGTTGCTGGTGAATTTGTTTTTCTTTTTGTGTGTGTGTGTGTGTGTGTGTGTGTGTGTTTTTCAGCTGTATACCGCACATTGATGATTGTGTTTGCCTCGGCTGGGCCAATTAGAATGAGGGAAGTATGGGAGGTGGACGCGTCAAGCTAAAATAAAATAAATAAAATAATAAATAAAACACGTTACATACAAACAATAGATATGGTGCTCCTCTTTTTTAATCTCACATTAGTAGTTTTCTATGCTAATTTTCTTGTTCATGTCGTCGGAATTTTTCAATTTATTTCTATTTCCAGGATGTTCCATAACGTTAATGGTTTTATCTCAGATCACACACAAAAATTTACAACATCTATTCATAGCATCAGGCAGTTGTAAAATACGACACTTGCGTAAGCGCAAGTATACGTTTAGTGATTGACATCCTCATTTTACACAACTTAGAGTCGTCATTGTCAAGACATCTCAGTTGAAATACGTTTTGGTTGTGCATTTTATACTAAGATGAAAAAACAATATTAATTTCACAAACAGTTATTTTACCGGCTGCTGAAAGAAAAGTTGTTATTCACCTTAAGCCAAATAAATTGTTTGCCGAAAAAAACTAATTACGGACAGCTGTTCA
>OZ024888.1:25255417-25385417 GCA_964017195.1 Siderastrea radians | reverse complement strand
TAGACGATTTGTTATTTTGTATATACCCTCCCCATCAGGCACTGTTTTTCTCTTTTATCACATACAGCTTCAAGATACACTGTGTTTCAATTTCCGTGCCTTTGGCAGATCTAATTGAATAATTAATGTCAGAGGTTTTTAAGAGACTCGCTCTACACGATGTTGTTACGTTCCCTCGTGACTCCTCCGACAGCTAATATTGGCTTACGGACTCGTCATAAGATCGGCTTTGGGTTCTTCAACATGCCTGTTGATTAGTGTGAGTGGTGGGTTTACTAAATGAATACCAAAGAAACAAATGCTTTCTATAGCAACATTTTTATGTCACAATTAAAAGCACGATTATCATATGAATTATGTCGGAGGGATGAAACTTAACTATTCTTACCCTGACCGGCACTCAACTTTCTATTGCAGTTTCTCAGTGTTAACCGTTTACCCCCAATAAACACTATTCTACCAGATGAATCGCAGGGAAAGCATAGATCACAGGTTAACTAATGACATCGTCAAGTCTCTTGGTAACTTGAAGTCAGCCGTATATCCGATGTAATGAACGAGACAGTTGATTCATCCACGGTGCTCAGGTCTAATTTCTGTAGCATGTGATGCCACAAAATGTAATAGCTGACGCAAAATGCAATGGTAACCTGAAATGTTTTAACTTTTGACCCCAAATGTAATAATTTCGGTAACGCAAAATGTAACACCAAAAAAAAAACCCCAAGTTATTAACAATTTTTTTTTGGTACTGGTAGAACGACTGTGCTTTGCTTAAATGGCCGTAACTGAAGTAAAAAAGGGCACTGTGAACTCAGAGGATCATTTCTACCTTGAACTTCTAAGATCAGTATGGCAAGGCGAATTAGGTGACTATTAGCCACACTACGCGGCCCCTGGGTGGGGTGCTATTGCAGTCTATCGCACCGCTGTTACCTCCGGAACTGAACCACCGATCGACCGACCGTCAACCGATCTACCCTCCAGAATCAGAACTCAGATCAAAACTCCGCTTCCTCATTGCTACACCATTGTGCATTGATTCATCTGATTAACTAGCTTAATTTACCTTTGATAGTTTCCTTCTGATAGAATTCATTCCTGTTTGTCGGCATTGAAGATGTCGCGATGTGCACTGGACCAGTCTCAACAACAATGTTCGCGAGAAAGTTGAGGATCAAAGTAATAGTCAGCTGCAAACGAGAACGTCATAGATTAACTACAACATGTTACCATACCGTACAAGACGATACGACCCTATACAGCGCAATGCAGTGTATAAATGCAGTGCAGTACTTTATTTGAAAAAACGACACGCTCGATTAGCTTCTGCTATTTGCTAGCGGAACCGAACCTTCAATCATTCTTAGTCCTTTATAATTTTTGTATTTAATAATTTATGTATTTTTGTGAATTGTGTGAATAAACTGAATATGACAGACGTGAAGGCGCATTTCAAATAAGATAATACAAGGTGGGCTTAGTAATATAACAGAAAGAAACACTGATCAATAAGGAGGGCTTTTAACTGATGATCTTAAAGTACTTAGGTCTTTTTTTTTTCTCTGCCGTGACACCCAGAACGAAATGACAGGAGAAGTTACAACAACTGCTATGTATTGTATATGCTGTAATGTATGGCCGCACGTGTTTCGGCTATATCGACGCAAGATGATGTCATAACAGAAGAAACTCATCACATTCAATGGTGTCAAATAAACAATGGTTCTTGAAACGACTATAGGATTAACCTGAACCTTAAATCAAGTTTTGTATCTTATAAATTAAGATTCCCTCGAGTAATTTTCCCTCGATCAGAATTTCGAGTACTTTTAAACTTTAGCTATGTGAGAGAAAGTTAGAAATAAGAATCCACAAGCACTTTGGTGAAAGTTTAATCTTGAATTAACGCTCATCGTTGGTTGGTTAGTTTCCTCTAAACAGGGGATATTTTGTCTTTATGTGCTTATTCTGTTCCTCCGATTGACTTTCATTCAGTTCCATCCTTATGATGTTGTTTCATTCTATCAATGCTTTCTCCACTCGCATTGATAGTGATATCTTTAGTCTTGTTTTCACATGGTGTACTTGCGTTTGAAGATAAAGTTTGACCTACAAATAAAACAATTGTTAAGTTTGACGGTAAAATTAGTGTCCTTCATACATCATTTCTTTTAAATTTGTGTTGTCGCAAATTTGCCTTTAGAGCGGTTTTCAATTGAGTGTCGAAAGTAATTCGTGTTTTGCTTTGGTTTTGCTTTACTTCGCTCTGTGATTGGTTAAAACCTTTCGCGCCACTTTCTCGACCAATCAGGAGTAAAACTCAAACCAATCAGTCGCGACTTGCTCGCGCTCGCACGCGTTTTCCCGCTCTTGACGCCGGTTACATGTACTTGCTTCGAGTTCTGATTGGTTCATTGGGTAATTTGTTTTTGTTGTGATTGGCTGGGGTAATTACTTTGGTTTTGGTTTTACGACACTCATTTGAAAAGCGCTCTATCCCGTGGTATTACATTGGTAGTTACAGATTGTTTAGTGGTACATTATTTAATATTAACTTTTATTATATGGACGAGAGTGTTTTACTGGGAACTAAACCACTCGTAGATTCCATACGCCACTCCATCCGGGACCCGAGTGGCGTATTTTCCGTATGTCACGCTTTTGAGTGTCATATCGTTCAATGACGTCACGATTCCCGCCTTTTCTACTTTGTTGAATGAACTGAATGCGTCGTTGCCTCAGTGTTGTTTAGAATTATGGCGGTGGCAAGCAGGTTTGTTTTACTAAACGATGAACAAGTGAAAGAGTTTTCCGAAAGCTTCGACAACGAAAACACAAAAAAGAAGACCTTGTACGATTTGAAGGTTTTCAAAGAATTTCTCGACACTTGCGACGAGAAGATAATAAAAATGGGCAATTTCAGATATTTTGTCTCCATATAATAAAAAGAACATTACACGTTGGCTCGAAGATATGAATTTTATGTTCGAGTGGCAAACACAATATCTCACTCGTTCACTGCGCTCACTCGTGAGATATTGTGTTTGCCACTCGAACATAAAATTCATATCTTCTCGCCACCGTGTAATATCCTCTCTATATATAACTACCCCCACTGGTAGAGCGATTTTCAGTTGCGCGTCGAAAGTAATTTATCTTTGCTCTGGTTTTGCTTTACTTCCCTCTGCGATTGGTTGAAAAGACTCGCGCCGCTTTCTCGACCAATCAGAAATTACTCCAACTGACTAATTGTGACCTACTCCCAAGCGTTTTCCCGCCAGTTACATGTATTCCCCTTGAGCTCTGATTGCTTCATTGGGTTTCTCATCCGGTTATTGCTTTGGTTTTGGTTTTAGATAGCAATGTAAGGTGATTACAGGTTTCCCAATTGAATTGATTAGATTTCCGATAATACATAGGTCTAATCGCAAAACAAACAAAAAGCATAAGCAGTAGAAGAGGAGAAGGATAAAAACAAACACTTGAGTGGCAAAAATTACTATCAGTGCTACCTTTGAGGCTGGTCAAACCTGTTTTGCTTGTACTCAACAGGTGTTGTAATTGAACAGCCTGCGTGAAATATTCACACTCCACTCAATAATCTCCTCCTCTCTAATCTTTCTCAGTTCCTCGCGCAATATTTTAACTTCCTCTTTAATTGAAGCAGTCATCGCACTATACCTCGGGTCATGTTCTGAAACCGAAGAAAGGACGAAGCTGAATAAAGAAATTACCGTAGTGTATCTCAAACATCAGAGTCAATGAGCCTTTGGTAATTGGTGTGTAAATATGAAAACAGTCAAAACGTGAGCTTCCGTAAAACTAAGGCCAAACGAAGACCAGAATATCTACTAGAATAGAACGGGAGTTTCAATTCTAGTGAACTCTCAAAATATATCTGAGAGCTGACTAGAATCAGGACTCCCGTTCTAGTTTGGCTTGAAACATTCGTGCACTCTCGCATCCTCTCAAAGAGTTTGAATGTGATTAAATTCGTCTGAGTTAAATTCGACGTACAAACTAGGCTCGTGTGCTCGGATCAGCATAAATTGAGTCAGGGTGAATATGAAATGGCCTGCATTTAACACACTGGTTTGAACTCTGGTAAGCTTTCGTTGACTTCCACTGCCGTTGGTCTTAGCTTCATGTCATTCATGGGACGTTATAATTGTTGTGTTTTTTGTGCCTAGGATCACAATACAATACAATACAATACAATACAATACAATACAATACAATACGATACGATACGATACGATACGATATATAAATAAGTAAATAAATAAATACAAAAATAAATAAGATCGATCTGTTACAATAAGTAAAATATTGCTTTTAAAATACTTAGAATACAATATTATACAATAACTATAAAATCAATTAAAACTGACTTGAAGATTTAAAACCTCTCTTCCTGTTTAATGAGAGGGTAGCGTACTACACTTTGCACATTGTCAATATCCTGAATGGTTTCTACCTCAGTGGGCATTTTTCAATACAAGTTATAATTTTCCGTTTTAGAAACCGTCGAATTTGTTTTGTACTTTTTCTCGAGAAGTATTTTTTAAGTACTCGAGTATAGCGGTATAGCGGTATAGCGGGCCATCGTAGTCAAAAGTAGATATACAGATATCTCTTAGATATCTCATATTTTCGGGATATCATTTTGAGATAAACGTTTTGCAAACCGTTTTGCAAAATCTATTTGCATTCACACCAGTCTATTCGTTTTGTAATCCGATTTTCTTTTTGGTTTTTTCTTTTGTGATAATCCTTGTTTTTGACACCTGATTGACTTTTGCGCACAGAGATATCTTGACACCTATCTTAATTAAACGCCACTCTGATTTTAAATCACCTCGTCCCCTCAACAGCTGGTTCATAAAAAAATTGCCAGGCAGACATCTGCTTGCGCTGATCCTGCTGATCAGTCAAGAGTGCAGTTCTACTCGTGACCTGTGCTTTGCCCGCTAAACTTGTTGGGTATCATTTTATGCAGTTTAGTCAAAGATACAGATGTTCGGCCACGGAGAGTAGCGCGACAAAGATGTGGGTCGTGAGAGGGAATGACCGGCACGTGCTAGAGATGGGCAAGACCCACGACCCGACCCAGTTTAGAAATCCAGCGCTATTTCTCATAAACTCAACATCTGATTGACTGTTCTTTGCGTTTTGTCCTGTACCATATAACCTGGCACGAAATATTTTCCGGACAAGGTTCACTCATTTAGACTAAACTCGTACATATACTCAGTGTATGGTTACGGCAAGGCCTTGATCAATGGAGTTTTCAAAATCTTCAGTCTAAATGAGTCTGAGTGAGATTGTCCACAAGGAAAAGGCGACACTGCAGAGTCCAGAGAGGTCGGTTTAACCGGAAATAGAGGGATAGTCGAGGATAGGAAACGAGCGAGGGAGCGAGCGTGAAATACGCCTGCATGCTCGCGTGGCGCGCGTGTCGCGCGTGTCGAGCAGTTAGTTTTGGTGAGCCGATTCACCAAACAAACGACACGCGCGGCAGATTTTCGTTTCCCTCAAACCCTGATCCCTAAGCAGAAAGAGAGACTGCGAATTTAGAATTTAGAAGTTCTGGAATTCCCCTGTAGCAGTAAAAAAAAATGACCATGCTTTCTCGGTTGATGGATAAATTTTGGACCGTTTACAACTGAAGATTTTAAAAACCCCATTGATCAAGGCCTTGCCGTAACCATACACTGAGTATATGTACGAGTTTAGTCTAAATGAGTGAACCTTGTCCGGAAAATATTTCGTGCCAGGTTATATGGTACAGGACAAAACGCAAAGAACAGTCAATCAGATGTTGAGTTTATGAGAAATATTCTTGGGTCTTGCGCATACCTCTGTTCTTTGTCATGGGTTCCAGAGCCTATTTTAAGCCGTCGAAAATCCCTCTCAAATACGAAACTCGCCTTTCCTTGTATGCGTTTTCATTTGAAGTGCACGCATGAATCATTGCGGGCCGCGTTTTGACGACAAAATGGCCCTCAGCCGGGGAGAGTCTGAGTGAGATTGTCCACAAGGAAAAGGCGACACTGCAGAGTCCAGAGAGGTCGGTTTAACCGGAAATAGAGAAATATTAGAACTGCCGTGAAATTCACTCGCCTCGCTTGACTTGGAAAACCATGCTTTTGTTTTAGGGACGACTGAAGAACTATCTTTTGCTGCACTCTAATCAATCCATTCGAGTATTTGGCGCAAGTGACCCTGCTCACTGCCTGCAAATCAACTTCATTATTTAATTCCGATATATAGGGTTGTCTTGCTCTAAAAAAAAATATTGCTGTGACCGTGGAAAAATACCCACCACAATTTCCATTCCTTTGAAAACCGGTGTAATTTTTTTCCTAGGTGGAAACTGTTCCTCGTCTCTGCTTCTAAATTTCGACAACATTTTTTGTGGTAAACAGGTACATGTGATGGAACAAATCACTATGCTAATATATTGTCGCATGAAGATATTAAATCGTGCTCGTGGCGTCAAGTGAGGCGACTTAATTTTACGGGCGTGCTGATAGTTCTCTATTTCCGTCAAACCGACCTCTCTGGACTCTGCTGTGTCGCCTTTTGCTTGTGGACAATCTCACTCAGCCTCTCCCCGGCTGTGGGCAATTTTGTCGTCAAAACGCTGCTCGCAAAGATTCATGTGTGCACTTCAAATGAAAACGCATACCAAGAAAGGCGAGTTTCGTATTTAGGAGGGGTTTTCGACGGCTTAAAATAGGAGCTTGAACCCATGACAAAGAACAGAGATATGCGCAAGACCCAAGAATACACCTTTGAAGTTGTAGGGCGATTCGTTTATTGTGATGGAATTTATCGAACCTCAAGTGAGGTGCAGTGTGAAAGTGTTTCCTGCCTTTAATTAATTCTGAAGATTAAGCAAACATGAAAAATAAAAACCTCAATTTCTCGCCTAAAAAACTTCAAACCAGCCCAGGAAGCCCTCAAATAATGACCAATGCACCAATGAAATACGGCAAATCATTTTTATTTCGACTTCTTACTGATTTGTGGTCATTTGAGAAGTTTTGTAGCATTTCCATACAAACTCTTAAATGTTGCCGATGTCATTATTATGCATAGCGTGCCGATGTCATTTATTATGCATAGCATGGAAAAAACAGTTTGATATATGCGCAGCTCTCAATGAAAGCTTGGGCTGCCTGTGGTAATTCTTTCTTTAATTCTTCAAACTGTGAATTCTTCTTCATGAAGTTTCCGTTAGCCAAGAAAGCAGCCTTCTTTAGCTTCGTTAGCTGCTGCAGAGTTTCTTCCATTTTCTCTTCAAAGTCGTTTTCTTTTCTCTGGCCATACTTTTCCAGCTCGCACAGCTTGTTTTTAAGACAAACAATCTCCTTGTCTTTTTCTGAATAAAGAAAACGTTAATGTGAAAATTCTGAAATTACTTTTAATAACGTTTTCTTATATTTTTTGAAAAGCGTTTATTTCATGTCAAGGTAAATTAAACTCACCATTGCATGTTGCCTTGAGAGCGCCTAATTCGTCCTGAGGATCTTCTCTCTTATAGTGAGAAGAAAAAAATGTTTTTAATACATAGAAGCATGTGTGTTGATCCTTAGAATTTTTAATAAGATGAAAAAAAAAATAACTATGGCCACCTACGAATTCAAATTAGAAGCTTTCCGTAAGGAGGAAAGTATCACTTCCAAGGACACACATAGCCTTGGTGACCACTGTCTATTCGCCAGTAGACCACGATGGTTCAGGGGGAGGGGGGTTACAGTTATCTTTTATAAAAAAAGGATACAATTTAAGAAGGAAATAAAAAGAGAAAATTTTCGTTCACAACACCAGCCAGTCCACTCCCAAGCGAGAGCACTTGGATATGTTTTCGGACTGTTTTGACGTCCAATCTATTATTAATTTTAATTTACCTCACCTTTAATTCTCAACATTTTTCAATTTTCCTAAAATTCTTCAATACTTGCACTTTTTTCATCCTAAAGTACCTTTGAAAAATCGCGAGAAATTCTTACAAATTTATGGGAGCTCGCACTACGCATCTATGATGGCATTTTTGGATTGTATGAAACCTCGTGGCTAAAATGTTGGGTAAACATAGTGTCAATTCGCCATGGACCACGGAATGTCACTAACCTCATATCATTTAAACACTATTCGAGGTTTATCTTTTTGTCCCGCTGAACACTTTTGATGTTTATCTTCGTGCCGCGCTAAACCGGTTATATTTCAATTACTTTTGTTAGGCGCGCGCTGTGTTTCTTTTTGCCTTGCGAAGGCTGCTTGAAGTCGCGTAATATCAGAATGTAAGCAAAATAATTGTTACAACAGTTGCTAACCCACTTAGTAATGAAACAATACGTTGAACGGTTAACTATGTGAAAAGTTAAACTGATAACGTGTTTTAGTTATGCCGTGCCGAAGCAGTCAAAGAAGTAAGTTTTGGTTGCTATGTCGAAATGATTGGTTTGCAATCTTCTGTAGTGTTTACAACGCCGAGTGAGTTCGTGTACAACTTGTGTGTTTTCGTCTTGTGCAACATCTCTCTCTAGCTACAAACGACACTGGAGCAGTTTTATTTTTTAAAAAGTGATCATCTTAATACTCTACTCTCTGTTTTTAACGAATATTTTTGTCTTCGATTCATTCTATGACAGCTTCCGATATCAGCTTCCGATATGTAACGTCATAGTTGCAATGGTGTGCTTGCGCGCGCGCTTTTTCGTTACTACGGCTGAAAAAGTTCCGCAGAAAAGAAAAACAAGAACAATTTTTACACACAGGCCAAATTTTTAAAAACGAAAACTGCCTTGGTTGACATCAGCGCCCGGCGAATCTTGAGGACTTTGTCAGATTTGTAAGCTGTTTCAAATACCCTTCCCCCCCCCCCAAAAAAAAACCCATTAAAACTGCATGTGTCTCTACTGATTACGGCTTACACACGCACTTGTAAACTCTAAAAACTTGTAAACTCTGACAACGGCTAAATTATTGCTAATTTTTGTTTCAGATAAGTCAGCCCAAATTAAATTGAACGATAACTCAAGAAACGAAATCACGAACATGGAACGCCTACCTTGTTAGGCACAATGCATGTCCTGCCTGAAGCCTCTTCGGGCACATTGTTATTTGCAGATGAATTTATCACAGTCCATTCACCACGTTAAAGGACATTCCGATAAACAGAAATTCCTGCATTTACCACATCGCCTGCCACTGTGCTGTGAGGGTAATCACAGATACCACATAAGGTATTTAATGAAGATGAGTTTAACATGTTTTGAACAGCTTTTGTACACCGAGTGCGCAACACTCGTTATGACAACGCACGTTATAATTAACTGACTTAAAATTGTAGATGGAGGACTGGGTGCTAACTCTTAAGCATGCGGTGGACCCATAGGCTTACCATCCTCTGTTTGTGTGGTGGGCTGTGCATTTATAATGGCTGTATCCGTTTATTAAATTATCAAAACTAAAGCCGAGATTTAGGAGTTTTAAAACTGAGGAAAATGAATGTGTTTCTGTGTTTAATTTGGCGATTTAAGGCTTGCGAAAGCGATGCTAACGGACGGACTCGCTCAAAAGTAGAGCATTTTTCTTGGAGAGAAATCGCATGACCATCGTCGCTTTTGAAAAAGAGGTTTCTTTAATAAGCTTAAGTCTTTTTAGCAAAACGATTGTTCGACAGTACTGAAGTTTTAAACTTGAGAAAAAACATCTAATATCTTTAAATGGAAAGAAAAAGTTCAAAAGAATACTGGTGGGAGGTGAAAAGTTCAAGTTACGAAAGCTGCCTTCAAATGACTTCATCTTTGTTTTCTTCACAGCGGAGAGCTTGTCCTGATCTGAAACAACCAAGTGAATATAAGAACCTGTTTAGCCAAGCAAGATCAAGCAGGTTCTTATATGTGGGTTACAGTTAAATTATGATAAACACTTTAACAAGGAGTTTGACTTTGAGATTGCAAGTTTATATTACAAGAATATACTGTACCAAACTGTAATTACAAATAAAAGAATTAATTCCTACGACAAAAACAGCTTTATATAAAGTACAGACTGTAATTGTCTTCACGGACCTTGCTTAAAGGAGATTTGCAATGTACTGTATGTATTCTTGCAGTTCAACAGTATAAAACTTCTGCCTTTAAAGTCAGATGCACTGTTACCAAAGTTAAATCTGGCATTTCCTGACATCTGAATTCAACAACTATATCTCCCTCATAGAAATCAAGAACCTAATTAAGAACCTACTTAGCCTAAACTATCAATAACTACCCCAAAATAAAAGAACCTATTTTGCAAGACTTCAAAAAATGTAAGTGAAGTTTTTAAAGGGTTTAAAGCACATGATTTTGAGCAATACGGTCAAAGAAATTACGTTTTGAAATGGAAATTTTATTTATGTCATTAGAAATGTGTCATTTACTTTTTATTTATGTCGGCGTCGACTTAAAAAAAAAATATATTAGAAAACGCGCTCAGATATGAGACAGCTGTACTTTTGAATATTTTGCCATCACGATGCAGGAAGCGTAAAGCGAATTTTATTTAACGGTAAGTATAGACTTACGGGTTTTCGAATAAACCTTTTCAAAAATGATTTCTCTGACCATCATTTTGTGTTTGTTTATTCATAACAATAGGTCAAAACACGGTCGTAAGACAACATCACAAGCATCACTTCGGTGAGATGTTGGCGAATGATTGTTTTCAGTTTTGACTGTCGGGTACATCTTTTTTTTTGTGCAATTGTCGATTTTCTTGCCTTAGAAGTTTTAAATAGTAATAATCTTTCAAGCGAAGCAGTTGTCGGTTTGAACTTATTTTATCCGAAAAGCTTTCGAAAACAGTTTGCGCCAGGGCGGGAAAAGGTTGGGCGATGGAACGAGCGCGTCCGAGCAAAAAGGTGTGATGCAGTGGACTGGGATCAAAATTAGGTGCTAAATTAAAATGGCGGCAAGTTCGGAAAGCGTGATTGATCAGCTGGAGGAATTAGAGGAGTTGTTTGGTGGAGATACAACGGATGACCTGTTTATTTTCAGCGAAATTGAATCTCCTTCAGAATATCCAGTAAGTGCGAAAGATAATTTTCTTTCTACTAATGTCAGTTTGTCGTTGCTTAAGCTTGTTTTTAGAAAGATTGGCAGGTAGGCAGTCAAATTTTGTGGAGGAAGAGCAGGCAGTTGCTTCGATCATTAGCAAAGTTGAAGAGGGTACATTTGCTGAGTTTTTAACATCAGGTGCTGGTTTGTTTGAGGAGTGTTTTCACCTGCGTTCGTCGAAAAAAAAAGCATCTACGCGCAATTGAACTCGAACAGAATTTTAATGCATGTCGGACCAAATCAAATCCAGCCAGCGAGGCTGGGATGCCAGTAAGATCCTTTTGCACGTTGGTGTCGAAAAAAATACCGCTTCTGACAGTCTGTACCAACGTGTACTCCAACATTTCTGGAGCACTGCTGGATCTGTCTCAGTCCAGCAAGAGAACATTGAAACAACCTTGCAACCAGATTCTCAACCAGCTGATGATATGGAGGTTGAAGCGGTAACAGATCACGCGGGATGGGCTATAAAACGGGCCAGAGATGTTATCAAGTCAAGTACAGAAACTAATTTAAGAATAAAAAAGTCAAGTGGTGAAGAGGCTTCGTACAAAATTGACAAATCAGTGGCTCTGGAACTAATTTTAAACCTAGGACGACGAAAGACGAAAAGCAACCAGATGGTCGATTTAGATTTATACCAAGTCGAGAAGTACAAGAATTTTTTTCCTCAATCCATATTGTTGTGGACAATTTGTTGCCCAAGAGCCAGTTTCATGTTGAGAAAAACAGTGGTTACAAATTGTTTCAAACAACTTTCTGCAGACCAGCAATTGCGGAATGACTGGTTTTCGCTGACCAATGAATGTGCTTATCCAAAGCCAGTTGCAGTATTTGTGTTGGAAAAAGTATGTACAATGTTTGTTAAGTCCAAACAGCAAGGAAATAGGGAGAAATTTGATTTAAAACCACAGAAAGGTAGTGTGGCTTTAAGGGAAGAACTTAGAGGCAAGATTAGTAAGAGCAGTGGTGTCACAGAACAACAAAATAAAACTGCTAAATCAGTTCCTGTAAAGAATCTGCCTGAAGTTGTTTTAAAGCTGCGCAAGAATTTTGAAAATGTCACTTGCTGTTTAAAAGAAATTTTTGACCAACCCAGCAAAAGGATATTCTGCTACATTTGTCAGGGAAGGAACTTACAAAAGTTTTATTAGGACTTTAAGATACGGTGACTACGGACTACGGACTACGGTTGGACGCGCGTCTTTCTTTGGCTGAAACACTGGGCCGAGTACACAACAACGAGTGGGGCGAAAATGCAAAGTTAAGACCGCAGTCTACAGACAACAGACTACGAACGAAGAGCGAAGGTCATCTCTACACTAAACCGACACAAAATCTCTTTTAAAAAGATTCGAGATACTCTGGTTTTGACTTGTCATCGTCGCACTGCAATTCAAAATGTAATTGCACGTGAGGCTTGCGTGGAAGTTTAATCAAATTTTCAGCATGTTTCAGGGCTCGCTTTTCAAATTACTTCGCTTGCAAAACTACTTCAGAAGCAAATTTGAAATATTTTACTAAATTAATTCCTTCTCAACTTGAAGGGAAGCCATTTATGTCTAGAAAGAGCAAAGAGAAGAGTTGATATTACAAGCTATATTCAAAGCATCAAATTTAATTTCATTCTGGAAAACAACGCGGCGGTCAAAATCAGTAAACAAAGTAAGCCGTACATTTTTCGCTGTTCTGCGTTCATAAGCACTTGAAATTGTTCTAAATGCGTATTGGTTTGTAGTTCGAGCGTTACAGTACAAGAACACCTCATTTTTCTAACTTTAGACTACTTTTTCATACCATCTTCAGTTCCTCGTACTACACCACACTGTACTACGTGAAATCCTTCCACTACGCACCGTCGTGAGCTTGCGGCGGTGAGGACAACACAACACAGATGTCTCGTCCCAGTCCTAAAGTGCCTCCCGTCCGTAGTCCGTAGTCCGTAGTCACCGTATCTTAAAGTCCATATTAGCACTGGGAAAACCTGGGCTTGATGGCAAGAAAAAACCCCGTCGAGTGGATGTTCTTCTAGCAGGAAGTGAAGAATTTAGAGCTACAGACAGACAGACAGGCAGACATAGTAAATAGATACTAGTTAGACAGATAAGTACGGGTAGGTACTGTGGATTTTAGATAGACAGACAGGCAGATGGTCGGATAATAATTTATTACGTTATAGTCTAATGATTTATCATTGATCTACCAATAACATGATATTGG
This sequence comes from Siderastrea radians, assembly GCA_964017195.1. NCBI lineage: Eukaryota > Metazoa > Cnidaria > Anthozoa > Scleractinia > Rhizangiidae > Siderastrea > Siderastrea radians. The sequence continues at coordinate 25,372,083 of OZ024888.1, read as the reverse complement.
CGGATTAGAAATTATTGTTATTATTATTGACCTTTAATAGTATTTTTACTGTTAGACCATAGTTAATAAAAGAATCTGGTTATGAAGCTCAGCAAAGTCTTTTGTTTTATGTTTTTGTTACCGTTTTTGGCCTTGACCGTGCACAAACAACAATAGGTTTGAATTTTGCAGGAGCAACGAACCAATAAAAATGTCACTGTTAAGTTATTCAGCCATAGTGTGCGAACGTAAAACAAAAGATTTTGCACGGTCGTAGAACTTTCAACATAAATTGCAGCACCTTTGTTTTGGCCTTTGAAACTTGCAAGGTTTCATAACCAGTCCCTCGAGTAACTATGGTTAGACTGCTGAAATCCTCATTTGCTTCAAAACTATAAAACTGATATATATATATATATATATATATATATATATATATATATATATATATATATATATATATATATATATATATATATATAACAAAATAGTGAATTGAAATCCTCATCGGCTATTAGAGTGCTCAATAGATAAGACTAGAGCAATGATATATATATATATATATGTAGAAATGAGGAGCTGAATTATTCGGTCCAAGACATTTAATTGCTACTCAGAGTTTCTGAGTTTCTGAGAAACTCTGAGTAGCAATTAAATGTCTTGGACCAAATAATCCAGCTCCTCATTTCTACATATTCATTGCTCTAGTCTTATCTATTGAGCACTCTAATAGCCGATGAGGACTTGCTTTTTTTTTTTCAATTTTGTAATACCGTTGTCATACAAAATTGAAAACAAAAAGCAAGAAGAAAAAAGCCAAATAGGAATTAATTGGCCATGCAAATTGCATTGTCAGATTTTGATAATTCTGGAAGCACTTATGCAGTACAATATGTTATTATCCAACTGTATAAGAAAGCGCGCGAAATGAGTACAAATATCCCACTATATTGTACAGTTGGTCATTGTACAGTTAGTTATTGTACAGTACCGTGCACGTGCTCATCCTGTTACACTTGTAGTTTTCTTTCAAGTTACCGAAAAAGATTGAAAAAGGTTAAGTTGGATAATAAATCTCTTATTAGATGTTTCGGTGTGAAGTATCGTCGTATATTTTTACTCGTTGTTTGTATTTTGACTCGCCCTGCCGGCTCGTCAAAATACAGCACAACTCGTAAAAATATACGGCGAGACTTCACGCCGAAACATCTAATAAGATACACATACATTTTAATTTTGTCTCAGTTGAGCTGATACACAGCAAATTGGCCACCGTATAGACCTTTTGAGCTTTAGCCGTTCGTCAGAACAATTCCATGGATGTAGTTAGCATACCTAATTTATTCCTATTTGGGTTTTCCTTTTTCCCTTCTTTTCATTTTTATAAGACGACAAAATTGCAATTAGGCGTATATGGTAATCATTTTATTATCCTTGTCTCATCTCTCTCCACTCTATCTTCTATTCTTTCCTATCATATAGACCATTAAGAAATTTTAATATCAATATTATTTTGTTTTTTCTTTTCCTACGCAGCTGAAGACTAACAAAGCAGCAGGAAATTCTCTAAATTAACATGCAGTGGCCAAAATTTTAAATTCCAATCATATCAATATCAACTACGGCCAGTTCACATCAACAAAGCAAGACATGTTTTATTAACCTTTTAGACCCTAATATCAGCATGCATATCCACACTGTTCTCCATACATTTCCTATGGAACTGATAAGGAGAACTTGTTTAACAATCAATACCTAAGTTTTCACTTGTTGACCATTTCCTTTTTTTCTCACCACTGTTATGTATGATTGAGCAGTGTTACTATGAGGAGAAATTAAATTTTGGTCACTCTTAGGGCTTAAAGGGTTAAATTAAATTTAAATAAAAGCAAAATGTGAACCAGCTCAAAAAAGCTGAAATGTTGACTTTTACCTCTGGATTCTATAAAATTAATAACATTATTAATGTTTAAGCTTGTGCTTTCAGATGCACTTTTATAAAACATTTTAAAGTTCAACAGTCCAAGTTACATCAAGGTTAGTGTGGCCAACTCTCTTTGGGAGATGCTGGTTTGATTGAGCAAGATGGAAGCATTCCTCCACTTCATAGACATTTGTCTGCTTGTTCTTAATAAGCTTTGATGATCGAAATGCAACAAGACCGTTCACATTGTAACCATAAGTAAATGCTGTCATGTTTCTTGAACCCCCACACATTTGCCGTTGCGAGGAAAAAAAGACTCTACGACATCTTGATTTAGTCTCTTTGGAATGATGTACACATTTCCATACTCAGCTTTGAACTCATCAGTGTTAATACAGGCAACAAGCTGTTTAGGACCATCTATGGACACCTTAAGGTACATAAGCAAAGGAATGTTAATAGCATGTAGAAAGAGTGCAAGATGGGTCACTGGGTAGTTTGAATTAACAAGAAAATTATTCTCCCTTCCCACCGATACAGTGTACTAAGGTAGTAAAATCATACTTGAAATGTATGAAGCAAAACTGGAATTTACACAAGAGGTCTGGCTTCAATGTGAGAAGTGTAGAAAGTTTTCTTGCCCTGGTTTGCGCGTTCCTCAAAGCGCCCAAATTTATTTAAGCTACAGAGACTTAACTTCACAGCCGCAAACATTATGCCATAATTTAAGCATGTTTGGTGTTTGTTTGTTTTTAATCTTGATCGTAAGCGAAATATAAAAGTTATTTAAGTAACTGTAAGCTAAGCAGTTTTCGGTTTACTGAAGCTATTTCATCCGATACGCTTCCGAAAACAGTTCTGAGTGTTCCTCAAAGTACCTGAGTTTCTTTGCGGCCGCTAAACTTACTAGACATTTCTTGGATAATTTTAATACAGGTGCTTGATCTGGTTGCCGGATTGTTGCAAGATTCAATGACATAAATTTTTATGTTCAAGACTTTATAGTTTTGTTCAGTAAAACTGATTTTGTATTCAACACTTTGTATTTCTGTTCAATAATTTCCGCTGTCCTGTAGGTCAGCGGATCAACAAGGTTACATTGAAAAGCCTGGCGGCGTCCTTGAGGAAGTACTTTCTTTCACTAATAACCTGCTGATGGAGACAGAAATTCAAGATAATAATCCTGACTCAGGTTTTCACGAAGCCGCACTACTCCTTAACAGACTTTTTTTAAAATAATTTTTAATTACAACACATACACTTTCACAAAAGAATTGCTTACAATACAAATTATTTGGCGTACTTACAATACAATTACACTCACAATACTATTAGCGGAGCCTGCGGGAAAAGCCCGCCAGCGGAGCTCCATTGCTAAGGAAATTTGGTAACCTATCAATCCGAGAAATTTTGGTTGTGACGTAATAGCGGAGCCAGCGCGCTAGCGCGTCAGCGGAGCTCCATTGCTAAGGAAATTTGGTAACCTATCAAGTCAAGAAATTTTGGTAGTGATGTAATGGTCACATGACCGTCCGTCCGTACGTCCGTCCGTCCGCAACATAGGGTTACCAATACACTTCATACACTGGATATAACCCTGTGCTGAATCCCGTGTGTTTTTGGCGCGAAATCGCATGTTGACCTGCGTTGTAGCAAAACAAGCAAAGACAACAAAAGTCAGAAACAAATTTGTTAATGGGAAAAAAAGTTCAAAAGAATACTCAGTTGTCTTTTTGATGGAAGGGGAAAAGTTCAATTTAGGCGAAGAAAATTAGGCGATAAAGTTCAGGCGAAAAGTTCAAATTTGCCTCGTCGGTTCTGTTCGAACTCGGTCGGCACACAGCTTGAGTTGGCAGCTTTTCGCAGTGGTTTCGACGCCAAATATAGCACAGCTTGTGCTTTTTGGTTTTTTCTGTCCACAGCCATGGTTTTTACGGCGTTCCGAACACATTTTGCCAGGAAAAACACCAGCATTTTCATGCTGATAGGCAGCTTGTCACGAAGAACGAAATAAGCATTAAAATTAACTTCCAAGCTAACAGTAAGCGCTCATGGCCTAGTGGACTTATCTTTGGCTTCTCACGCCGAAGAGCCGGGTTCGGCTCTCGGCGAGGGCAGGAAATTATTCTTCTTTTATTCTTCTTTTTTTTTTTATTTTAACGACTTGAATGAGAGTATTTTCACAAATTTATAACTGCCAGCAAAAAAAAAAAAAAAAAAAAAATGAAAATAGAATGATGTGTGGAAAGAGAGGAAACTCAAAATTCTGAGTTCCAGATGGGAAAAAACAAAACAAAACAAAAAACAAAAACAAAAAGGGAGGGCCCCGCTTTTAGGCTTGGCTAAATCTATATATTAGTCACGTGACCGTCCGTCCGTGCATCCGTAGATCCGTACATCCGTACATCTGTACGTCCGTCCGTCCGTCCGCACAGACTCTGTGAGAGGGGGAGGGGAATCCCAAGACAACCCGACGGGGGTAGAGAAGGCCATCTTTTCTTGGCGGGAAGTCGCGCTGTGCTTTTGGGCAACCGGCGTTTTTCTTGGCGGGAAATCGCGTGACCATCGTCGCTTTTGAAAAAGAGGTTTCTTTAACCCATTGACTCCTGGAGATTTTGCCAAAAAATGCCTTTCGAAGCGAGTCAAGCCGTTTTTAGGCCGCTGTCTAGCCGAAAAGAATCCAAACTGTCCAAAGCGTTGTTTACAAGTCGAGCACTGGACTAGCTTTTGTTCCTGATGCCAAATTACAGCTTTCAAAGTTCGGGCATGCGGTCTCCCCGTTTCTTTTGCTTTTCTTCCCCCCCCCCCTTTTTTTTTCTTTTGTGGGGCATGTACTAGGCTACCTTTTGGTGGGAAAAGATTTTGCAAAACGTTCGAGGATCGTGAATTTTTTTTGAAGGAAGTACCAGTGGGTAGTGGGACAGGATTTTCATTGGAATTTTCTGCTCAAAGTTACACGGTTTTTTGCGTCTTTCTCGGGTCTGTTTGACTGAATCGCGCTCGTTTGGGTATGGCTTGAAAGATCTCATCTCCCCGCACAAGGTAGTTGTCAAAGTTGTCCAGGACCGTTAAAACTGATGACGTCACAAGTGGTACAAGGGACGTGGTTAAAGAAGGGCGGTTACGGGTGGTTCAGGGGTCAATGTGTTAAAAGCTTAAGCTTCTTTAGCATTTAACGATTGCTCGAAAGTACTGAAGTTTTATACTTGACAAAAAAAACATGTAATATCTATAAATGGAAAGAAAAAGTTCAAAAGAATACCGGTAGAAGGCGAAAAGTTCAAGTTACGAAAGCTGCATTCAAAGGACTTCATCGCTTTGTTTTCTTCAGGGCGGAGAGTTTGCCCTGTTCTGAAACACAATCGAGTAAGTGAAGTTTTTACATTGTAAAGGGTCTAAGGTACATGATTTCGAGTATTACGATGAAAGAAATTACGTTTTGAAATGGAAATTTGATTTGTGCCATTAGAAATGTGTCATTTACTTTTGACTTTAAAAAATTATTAGAAAACGCGCTCAGATTTGTGACAGATTCTTGAATATTTTGCCATGCTGAGCCGATTTCACTCGCGTGGACCGACCTACGATTTTGGAAGTGTAACGCGAATTGCATTTAAGTATAAACTTACAGGTTTTCGAATAAACTTTTTTCAAAATTATTTCCCTGTCCATTACTTTTTGTTTGTTTATTCATAACAGTAGGTCTAAGCACAGCTGCAAGACAACTGCACAATCTTTGCTTTCAATTTTGACTGTCCGGTCCATCTCTTTGTGCAACTGTCGATTTTCTTGTCGTAGAAGTTTTCAATAGTAATAATCTTTTAAGCGAAGCAGTTGTCGGTTTAAAGCTATTTTATCCCACAAGCTTCCGAAAACAGTTTTGTGCGTTCCTCAAAGCGCCTAACTTTATATAGGCTTACTTCCCATCCGCAAAACTTATGCCGGTATAATTTAATTAAAGCGTGTTTGGCGTTTCTTTGTTTTGAATCTTGATGATCTCTAGTTAGAGAACGAAATATAGCAGTTATTTGAAAAACTATAAGCGAAGCAGTTGTCGGTTTCAACCTATTATATCCGAAAAGGTTCCAAAAACAGTTCTGTACATTTTTAAAAGCGCTCGAATTTCAGACAGTTGGCAGCCGCAAAACTTATGCCACAGAGTTAAGAATGTTTGGACGGTGTTTGTTTGCTTGTTTTCAAGCTCGATGGTCTCAAGTAAGAGAACGAAATATAAGGGTTACTTAAGGTGACTCGATCGAAATAAATGACGCGCTCTATGCCTCTCTAAAAACTCTAATATCATCGTCATTTCTCACTCGATTGCCTTGAAACTTACGCATTTTACACACAATTTATCGGGGAATAATACGTATGTCAACACGTAGATGTACTCTTCGTTAATTTTCATGATTTTGCTTTTATTGAACACTACGTTTTTAATAAAATTGCCATTCTAACAAAACTGAGCGCTACGATTTGGTTTAAACTTCTAGAATCAGCTTAAAATAACATCTTACCTTGACTCTTCAAGTTTCCGCAAAATCGTAGGAACAGAAATCCCGGCACAATTTGAACGTCAAAATAACAAGCCCAGACGGACTTCCAAGTTTGGACCGCTCCAGCGCTTTCCAAATTTGACTGAAAGCGTAATAACTCCAGATAATGTAAGTTCAATGTATCGTTATAGTTAGTTCCAAACCGCATTTGGCTATCCGCAACGATGAAAAAGTTTGGGCGACTATTATAAACTCACTTTCTGCACCAAAATACAACGAAGTCGCCAAATTCACGTTTTTCTGAATTATATGAAAACTAACTGGACGAATTGAATAAAACTACTGGAACATGAAACTGAATCTTTTACACATACTTTACGCTATTTCACTTTGCTGGGACGGTCTTGGTTTGGACAATATATTTTTTGAAAGTGATGCACTATCGAAACTCAGGAAGGGCCTGGGCACAATGGCGCGCGGACGTGTGTTCTGAAGCTCCGCACAAAATGGTTTTTTTCTCGCCTAAATGAGTGAGTCCAGCAGCACTTTCAGACCAAGAAACTGGCTAACAAAATTTAAGGAGCATTCCTTGCGACAGAAGCAGTTTTTTCTATACCCTCATGGCCAAAAATCACAAAAAACGTCCGAAACAAGGATCGAGCTCATCCGTAGATGAAGAAGATATGGCCACCTCGAATTGCGAATCTCTACGGAGCTCTATAGATAGTCTAAACAAAGTGGTGACAGACGGCTTCGCAAACATCCATAGTGATATCGACAATCTTCGCCTCGAATTAAAGACCGAAATCGATGGAATTAAACGTACTATTAAGGATATCGAAAAAAGCCTGGAGAGCACGCAAGAAGAAGTCGAAGTTGTAAAGGAGGACGTGAAGAAGGTGACCGAGGATCTTTCAAAAAGCACCAACACTTTGAATGAAAAAATCGTGAAGCTCGAGCAGTTTTCAAAGAGCCCTGAAGTCACTGAAGCCTTGAACGCAAAAATTGCGGAGCTCGAAACCCAACTCAAGCAGCAGATAGAGGATAACATCAGACTCGAACAGTATACTCGAAGAGAAAACCTTCGCTTCAACAACATTTTGGAAACAGAGGATGAGGACTGCAAATCAGTTATTCAAAACATTATTCAGCAAATGGAGATTGATTCCTCTACAATACGGTACCATGCTGTGCATCGAGTAGGGAAAAAATTGGAAGGAAGACACAGGCCGATTATTGTGCGTTTTGTAAGTCGTGAAGACAGAGAGCTTGTGTGGTCCAAACGAGGTAAGATTAAACAAATACATCAACTTGAAGAAGCCTACATAACGGAGGATTACGCCCGGGCGATCCAAAAAGAGAGACAAATCTTAATTAAAGCTATGATGAAAGCTCGAAATGATGGAATAGACAACGTTAAAGTAGTAGGCAGATTTCTAGTGGTAAACGGTGAGAAATTCGACTGTAGATCGATCCCGGACAGTTTGATGTGACTTTAGCTTTAAAAATTAGAAAAAATGCCTTGAAGGTCTCTGTACTGTGAAAACATATTTGATAAGAAGGGCAACACAGAAGAAATACTGCTTGAGAGGATTTATTTGAATTGTCACCCTTTAGAATTGCATCCGCAGACTGAAATTTAGAACCATCTTACGCCGTACAAACTATTTAACATATTTACCTGGTCGGTTTGTGCATACTAATTTTGCAGTTGCACGAGAAAAATCCATTTTTAGGTGAGATGATGGACAAAACCTCAAGGGGAAAAGGCCCAACAATAGAGAGTTTTTATTTCAGTATGCTGTGCTGCTCTTCTGTGCGTATATCTAAATCTTTGTTTGTTACGTGTGCGCTAATTCGTTCCCTAGGCATTTGTTCTCACACCGTGGCTACCCAATTTGCAATAGGCAATATAAACCCAAACATAAATGAATCTCAGTATCTGTTCTCTTAATGTGAGGGGACTGGGGGACAATTTGAAAAGACGAGAACTTTTCAACTGGCTTAGAAAGAAAAAACACTCAATTTATATGCTGCAGGAAGTTCACTGTTCTGAAAACACAAATTCCATGTGGTCTGCAGAATGGGGATATAAGACTATTTTTAGTGGACAAGCTAGCAGTAAGTGTGGGGTCGCCATTTTGTTTAACAACACCTTCAGCTTTATAATCCGAAAATCCTTCTCTGACCCAAACGGTAGATTCATTATCTGCGATATCGAAACAGAACAGAAATGTATTACTTTAGCTACATTATACGCGCCTAATGTTGATGATCCAAGTTTTTTTGAGATTGTCTTTGAACATCTGCTCGACTTTGAGTGTGACGAAATCATCATAGGCGGAGACTTTAATCTTGTTTTGAACATAGATATGGACAAAAAAGGTGGACTTGCTAGGACAAACAGTAAGTCTCAAGAAATAGTTAACGACCTCGCTGCCCAATTGGATTTAATAGACGCGTGGAGAATAATAAACCCGGATAGTCGTAAATACACTTGGCGCCGGAGAAGGCCTGAAATCTCATGCCGCCTTGATTTTTTCCTCGTAAGCCAGAGTCTTATGTGCAGCGTTACGAGTGCGAATATCTCAGCTGGTTACAAAACAGATCACTCGCTAATCGACATCAGAATAGCTCTTCACTCAAACCCTAGAGGTCCAGGTTTCTGGAAACTTAACACTTCCTTTCTAACTGAAATCGACTATGTTAATCGAATTCGAGATGTTATTAAGAAAACACATGAAGAATATCAATACGATGATACCGTAAACAGAGCCTTACTATGGGAGATGATGAAACTTAAAATAAGAGAGCAGTCAATAAAGTACGCGACGGCTAAAAAGGCAAAAATGTCAAGGCGAGAAGAAGAACTTGAGGAAGAAATTAATTCTTTGCAAAATTATATTGAATCCAACCAAATAAATCCAAATGATAAAACAAAGACCTTTGGCATCCTCGAGGCTAGAAAAAGTGAACTGGAAAAGATTATTGAGTATCGCACCAAAGGGTCAATTTTAAGGTCTAGATGCAGATGGTATAACGAAGGGGAAAAAAACACGAAATACTTTCTAAATTTGGAAAAACGACATTTTAAGCAAGGAGCCATCACCCAGCTAAAAGTAGACGATGAAAACTTCGTTACAACGGATAAAGAAATTTTAAATCACTGTGAAGCCTTTTATAGAAACCTTTACAGCTCAAAACCTGACCCCCCTAATGAAAAGTATGATCACATCTTCTTCGAGGCTTCTACAGAAAAGAAACTAAATCAAATTGAGCAGGATAGCTGCGAGGGTTCTTTGACGAGAGCAGAATGCCTAAAGGCACTTAAAGAAATGGATTCCAATAAAACACCGGGCTCTGACGGGTTACCTGCTGAATTTTATAAAATCTTTTGGAATGATATTGCTGACTTCCTTCTTGGTTCAATCAATTATGCTTATAAAACAGGGCAACTATCCGTATCTCAGAAGCGTGGAATCGTTAAACTCATTCCAAAAAAAGATGCAGAGCCATATTATGTTAAAAACTGGCGCCCAATATCTCTGTTAAACTGCGACTACAAACTGGCTACAAAAGCTGTCGCTAATCGACTCAAACAAGTACTTCCTAAACTTATTGATAACGATCAGACCGGCTTTCTTAAAGGTAGATTTATTGGGGAGAACATCAGACTTATTGATAGTGTCATTAATTTTACAGCTGCTAAAAACATTCCTGGGCTTCTAGTTTTCCTTGATTTTGAGAAAGCCTTCGATACAGTAGAGTGGCCTTTCATACAGAAAACCTTTCAACACTTTAATTTTGGCCCATCCATTATCAGCTGGATTAAGCTCTTTTATCATGATATAGAAACCTGTATCTTGAACAATGGCTGGTCTAGTAATTTTTTCAAACTAGAAAGAGGGGTAAGACAAGGCTGTCCGCTGTCACCTTATCTGTTCATTCTATGTGCAGAGGTCCTTGCGGACGCAATAAGGAATGACAATAACATCAAAGGTATAACAGTTGATGGACAGGAAATTAAAATCAGTTTATATGCAGACGATACAACTCTTATTCTAGATGGATCTAGGGCATCTTTTCAAAATTCACTGCAGGTATTAGAGCTTTTTAGTTTGATATCAGGTCTCCGATTAAATTATAAAAAAACAGAAGTGCTGTGGATTGGCGCCAATGCGGGTAGCGAAGAAAAATTGTGTCCAGAACATGATTTGAAATGGATGAAAAATAAAGTCAAAACTCTAGGTGTCTGGCTCTCAACCGACCCAATAATAACGATGAAAGCTAACTATGATGAAAAGTTAACAAAACTCAAGGCAAGCTTGAGCTGCTGGGAACTGCGAAGATTAAGTCTACTTGGAAAAATCACAGTGTTAAAAAGCTTAATTGTTTCTCAGCTCACGTATATTTTGTCACCTTTGCCAACAAACCATTGTGCTGTTGACGAGGTCAACACCCTTTTCTTCAAGTTTTTGTGGAATGGCAAAGGTGACAAGATCAAGCGTGATGTAATGATCAGTGAATACGAAGATGGAGGACTAAAGATGATTGATATAAGACTTTTCACCCAAGCCTTAAAACTAAACTGGGTGAAAAAGTACCTTGACACAGGAAATCATGCAAAATGGAAGCTGTTTTTCAATTTACAATTAAGAGACTTAGGAGGCGGTACTATCTTCAAAGGCAATCTGCACAAAAAGGATTTACTAGCCTACTTCAAGGTATCAGATGTTTTCTTGCAAGAAATTTTGCAAACCTGGTCAAATATTAACTACGAAGATAATATTTCTTCAAAGGAACAGTTACTTTCACAGTATCTCTGGCTAAACTCTCTCATTCGAGTCAATAATAAACCAATACACTATCCAGCATGGTCTTCTCAAGGAATACAGAATATTGGTCATTTGATGGAAAATGAGACTAGATTTCTATCCTTCTCTGAATTCAAAGAGCGTTATAATATCAAGACAAACTTTCTATCTTTCTGTGGAGTAATATCAGCCATAAAACAATTGGTCATAATCTTTAAGAAAAACGCCTCTCACGAAAACACCAACTATGAAAGTTTTCTTGATAAGTTTTTAAAGGCCAAAAATCCAAATAGAGCTGCATACAAAAAACTTGTAGAAAAGAAACAAAAGCAGCCCGTTAACAGCCAAACGAAATGGTCGGTGGACTGCATGATAGAAGAAAATGAAACTATTGACTGGAAGACTGCTTACAAGTTACCTTTTCAATGTACGAAAATATCAAAACTTCTTGTTTTTCAATTTAAACTCTTACACAGGAGACTGGCCACTAATAATTTCTTAAGAAAAATAAATCTGAACGACAACGACCTTTGCAGCTTCTGCCAACTGGAAGAGGAAACTCTTATCCATCTTTTCTGGAACTGTACGGTAACTTCCTCCTTTTGGGATAATTTTAAGCAATGGCTGCTCAATAATGAAACTTCTCTACGTTCGCTTGAGTTAACGCCTTCCTTGGTTATAGGTTTAAAGCCCCACCCATTTCTTCGCAAATATTTCTACTTTTTATTCTTAGTCGCAAGACTTTACATTTGGACCTGTAGAACACGATGTACTCGTCCTACGATAGACAATTTCCCCCTTTTCCTCTCACATTACAATCTTTGAAAGATATTTTTTCCTGCCTTTTGCGGATTGAGGACCACATATGTGGAACGGTAGCTAGGTATGTCAGTATTATGTAAGTGTTATGTTATCTATTAAGTAAGTATGTAACTAATGTTCTTTAAGTGAAGTGTAGTATGTATGGCATGTATTATGTAAATATGATGTCATGTAAGTTAGTATGTAAATATTATGTAAGTTATGTCTGTAAGTTAGTATGTTAGACGTAATGCAAGTAAATAAAGTGTAAAAAAAAAAAAATAAAAAATAACTTTTTCATCGTTGCGGATAGCCAAATGCGGTTTGGAACTAACTATAACGATACATCGAACTTACTTTATCTGGAGTTATTACGCTTTCAGTCAAATTTGGAAAGCGCTGGAGCGGTCCAAACTTTGAAGTCCGTCTGGGCTTGTTATTTTGACGTTCAAATTGTGCCGGGATTTCTGTTCCTACGATTTTGCGGAAACTTGAAGAGTCAAGGTAAGATGTTATTTTAAGCTAATTCTAGAAGTTTAAACTAAATCGTAGCGCTCAGTTTTGTTAGAATAGCAATTTTATCAAAAAAGTAGTGTTCAATCAAAGCAAAATCACGCAAAATTAACGAAGGGTACGTCTACGTGTTGATATACGTATCATTTCTCGATAAATTGTGTGTAAAATGCGAAAGTTTCAAGGCAATCGGGTGAGAAATGACGATGTTATTAGAGTTTTTAGAGAGGCATAGAGCGCGTCATTTATTTCGATCGAGTCACCTTAAGTAGCTATAAGCGAGGCAGTTTTGAGTTTAAAGCTATTTTATCCGGTAAGTAATGTGTGTTCCTCAAAGTGCTTGAATTTTGTCGCGGCTGCTAAAACCTACGCGACATTTCTTCGATAAGTTTATTACAAGTGCCAGATCCTTTCTTTCGGGTAATCCCAGTAAAATGCCGGTGAAATGTCAGTATAAATTTTTGACCAGACTAATATTTTTATTTACAGGCAGTTCATGTTATTTGTTAACATCTGAAAGCGATGAAGATAACCCATTTAAACAGTCGAATAATTTTTATTGTGTTTTTGTAAATGAGCGCCGTTTCAAGTTCATTCAAGTGAACAGCCAATAATCCAAGGAGATTTGACAAGCCTTGACAGTTAATGACAGGATATGGAAACATTGCAAACACCAAGCAAGACGGATCGTGAGTAAAATAATCAAGCTGTGCTCAGCCTCTAGAATGACCTTTCGAGCTTGGTTTTACAGAATAGATCCCCAAAATATTGGAGGACAATTCGGAACACTTTCAGGCTTTTTGAGAAACACTTTTCGAAAGCGAACGAGACAAAAAAAGCCCCGAAATATATTTCAGACCGAAAAGTTTCAGGACTATTTTTGAGAAACGAACACCAGTTTATTCCTTCGCGGCTCCGCTTTTAGGCTTGGCTAAATCTATATATTACTTACGCTATTTACAATGTAATTACGTACACATATTAAGCAAAATTAAACGTACACACTTATGCACCTATATATACAATCACAATTATCACTTATACTAACAGAATTACAATAGCTGTAACATGTCGTCATTCCCTATTGTTCGAGTGTTGTATTCCTAAGTTGAATCTTGAATGAATGTGCAAGGCAGAGGCGTCTTTCTACTACTGATTAGTTTCGATCTTGTATTTTCTCGTCAACTTGTTTATAAAATCTGGGACGAGCAGGGCGTCTTCCTTCAATTTACATTTATAGATATAATTCCGTAGAAATAATAGAGTATAATTAAGCTTTTTCACCAGATCCTCTCTCGTATTACGTATTCCGAACAGGATTTCTTTCAATCCTAGATTAAAATTGCATTTGTTGACCTCATTAAACCATTGAACTCTGTTTTTGATAAACTGTTGTGTAAATTGGCAATAAATATATGTGTGGTCTAGAGAGTCTGGTTCGCCACAGTATAAGCACCCCTCGTCAGTCTTTATTCCATATCTACAAAGTTCTTTCCTAGTCACTATTATTCTATGCAAAAATTTGAAGTTAAATTCTCTTAGTTTCATCTCTTTAGAAATGCTCTTAACTGAGGTATAGACTGACTGCCAACTATGTTTATTCATAGGTATCTTCTCATTCCATCTTTTAGCACCAGTTTGTTCTTCTGTGTAAGACTTTTTGATAAAAAGCCAATAGAAATCCCTTGATTTCATTTTAGCCAGATTTAAAATTATTCCAGGTTCCAAGGCAAAAGAAGAAGGATCAAATTCAAACTCCCTTGGCTCCAAAGATAGTTTCATACTTAATGCTTTAGCGGCAAGATTCTAAGGGATGGCGTGAACGACTTGGTAAAACTGTAAAAAGTTTGTCCTTGTAAGGCCAAATTTGCTTTGAAAGGTGTCAAAGGATATAAAACGGCCATCGCTATCCATAAGGTCACTGATGGTCCGAATACCTTTCGAGAACCATTCTTTGTTAAAGAATGGTTTCCCTCCAATCAAAATTTGCTTATTATTGAACAGAATTGTATCGCGCTTACTTGACGAGTCGCTGTTGTACAATGTTTTTAGGTCGCTAAAATACATGAGAATTTCTTTATAAAATTTTGGGAGGTTTTCGAAGTACTTTACAACATAATTGCAATTAAGAATAAATTCTAGTCCTCCGTATTGCGCGAAGAAGTGAATAGGAACACTTTTCCAGTTTTGATGTCCAGTGCATAGGAGACTTGAAATCCAAGCTAACCTTAGTGCCTTAATCATAATTTCGAAATCCGTCATACGTAGTCCACCTGTTCCATAATCTTGATAAAGTCCTGTTCTCTTTATTTTATCTTTTTTCTTCTTCCAAAGAAAACTAAACAATTTTTGTTTGACGGTTGAAGAGACATTATCTGGGACCTTAACATTTGATATGGAATAGACGAGTTGTGATATCCCCAAAGATTTCAAGATCAATACCCTCCCAAACAAAGTTAAATCTCTCGCTCTCCACGTATCCAGTTTTAAATGCAGCTTTTGAATTTGCGGTCAAAATTATGAAGGTTGTTTCCTTTTTTATCGTACGACAGGTGTATACCTAGAAATCAAGTGGGGCCCCTCGCAAGTTTTAAGCCCAACGGTTTCTCTTTTCTGTCCGCCCAAGTACCGAGCCACATGGCTTGCGTTTTTTTTTTGTTTAACCTAAGACCGGAGATGTTACCGAAATCATCTAGAATTTGTAACGCATTATCGGCTGAAGCTAGATCAGAACATATGAGATTGGTGTCATCCGCAAACTGACCCAGCTTGAGTTCATTGCCAAAAAGGCAAATTCCTTTTACGTTAGTACTTTGGCGGATTTTGTTAGCCATAAGCTTAGCAGACAAAACAAACAGAAAAGGTGACAGAGGGCATCCTTGCCTAACTCCTCTAGAGGGCTTAATCCAGTTTGTGGCAAAACCATTGTTCAGGATTGTGCTTTCTATGTTATTGTAAAATATCCCAACCCTTCTTCTTAAACTTTCTCCAAAATTGAACATTCGTAACGTGTATTGTATAAGCGGCCATTCCAAGGTATCAAAGGCTTTACGAAAGTCTAGTGCTAACAGTAAGCCTAGGCTTTTCTCGATTTTGGTTCGTTCCATTAAGTCATCGATTATTCCTATGTTCTCTCCAATGTATCTTCCTTTGATGAAGCCCGTCTGGTCCGTATGGATTATTTGGGGAAGCATAGGTTCAATTCTTTTAGTTAACAGACTTGAAATGGCAGTATCTGTCCTGCGTGCGCTGGTTGATATAATTCCTTTCCCAAACAATAGATTCATTAGCTTTAAGTCAATTCTAAATCTTTTTACGATTCATCATAGGTGCATTTCTGTTGGCCTGCATGGATCAAGGATCTCCAAAACGCACAGGACCCAAGCAGTTTTTCTGTGAAGATATGATGCTGGGCACGTTATTGCAGCCAATATAACTGCAATATTGTCACGATAATATTGCAGCCACGCTTGGGATCATGATCTGTGCGCTATTTTGGGCGCCAAACACATTAGTAGCCAGTATTCTGTATTGTAGTAGCCATAGACTGTGAATCAGTTACTGTTAAATAGGAATTAAAATGGGAATTGCATTTTTGGTTGTTGCGAGAACTAAGACCCCCGAAAATTAAGACCCTAAGACCTAAGACCCGAAAACTAAGACCCCCTTATAGTCTTTGTTTTTGCCAGGGTCTTAGTTTTCGCAAAAACGAAAAATAAGACCCGTAAAGACCCGTAAAGTTTGCGTGATCCACTGCGGTCAAGTTTAGCAGACTCAATCCTAGCATGTCCGGTACGTTATTTATTTGTAATCACAAATTTTTTGATTGCCGCAAGAATCACTGGAAGGTTATTTCAATTACCAGACGTAATCGGAGGAAAGAGACGAGGCAAACTCGGGTGCAAAGAAAACGTTTTTACGCTTTTCTTAACTGGACTTAGACCAAGCTGAATTTAGCATGGTGTTTAGTTCCTCTTATGTGAAGTACAGCGTTTTACCCGAGCCTTAAGAGCGAATGCCAGTAAAAACTGAACATACGCATGGATGAAAAAATGAAAGAAATCGATTTTTCAACTGTTACCGCTAATCATAATTTTGCACGTTTTTTTACTGACATTCGCTCTTAACATGTTATGATGAAATGTCATCATCATCATCCGGGCAACTTGGTATCAAGATACCAATGGTGCAACTATGAAATAAAAAAGTTCAATATGTTGAGCGAAGACGTTGTACCGTAGTGGTGGATTTTCCGTTGTTCAATTTGCAATTACTTTACTCGCAAATTCATTGAGATGATCATTTCTGTACTTTAGAAATTAAATTATAGTAAGATATATCCAATACTAAGGAACGGAGCCCTTAGTCCTTGTGTTTTTTTGACAAATCTTAGTTTTCGGGTCTTAATTTTTGGGGGTCTCAGTTTTCGTAACAACTTTGCAATTTTAATAGGAATTAAAATTGCAGTCATTGAGCAATTTCAATGACTGCAATAATTGTTACATGTTTAAATATCTATTGCTAGATACTTCATACACGTCTTACATTGGTCGTAATCTTATTGTTATAATTAGTTAGTGGTATTTTTGTGTATTTTTGTAATTAGTCGTGTTTGTTTGTTTGTCTTGTAACCTGCGAGCAAGCTCACTTAGTGTGTTATTCGCGCGAGTATCTTAGCGGCGGAGCCGCGATTTGCGAGCCGGCGAGCGAAGCGATTCGGCGATAAGAATGAGGCGAGGAAAAGTGAGCCGGCACGAAAGCCATTGAATTTTGAATTGCACTCCTTGCAAGGTGACAAGTCTTCACTGCCCATGTATCAAATATCTAACCAATACAAGCGAACCAAAGTCTGAGGAAAAACGACAGCAGATTTTCGCAATCGAGAGGAGTTCCTTATGAGCGTGCCGGAATAGCGCAAAAGAAAATATCGCGGCAGAAGAATTAAAATAATACATCAGAATCATCCTAAAATAACAAGGACTTATTTTGGCAACCTTTATTGTATGTGTCGTGTGCGAAATCAATTAGAATTCCTCTGGAACCGGTGGAACGACGTGCTGTTAAGAATGAGCCTAGGCGTTCTCTCGCCAAAACTTCTAAACTGGTAAGATCATAGCGACAAGGCGTTGTGGATCGTAAGTAGACCTCGATCAGTAAAACACTCGAAGTAAAAGATATACGGGACGACTGATCCTTACGGCAGTTAAAGAAAGACACAGAAGACAAATTACATAACGTAAAAAATGTATGCACCAAAAATTATTGCCCGATATTTCAGTTTGCAGAACAAACCCTCTCTAGGGGCCACAGGAGTTCTCTCGCCTCTGTCCTCAGTCTCTTCTCGCTTTTTTTTTTTTTTTTTTTTTTTTTTTTTTGCCCGCTCTCAATATTTTTCGTTCGCGCACGCTAGAAACAGATATATCTAAATCTCTTCCCAGGAAAATTATCTTTCCTCAGTCTTCTTGGGTTGGTCCAACCCACCCACCCCGCCCCGGACCAACAAAAACTGGGCGGGTCGAGCCCGCAATGCATCTGCCCATCTTGGCCTCGTTGTGAAGTTGAGGTTGTTGTCCTTCAGGCCTGTACACTCTAAACACAACTCACATATGTCTGCATGTGTGACTAGCAAAGTGCTAAGATGTGTTGACATTCGTTTCAGAAGGAGGATCTGGCAGAGTTCTGGTGTTTTTCTACGAAATCAGGTCTTATGCAATAGCGAGTAGAATTTTCAGCTTGTGAACTTGCTTCTCGGGTTGATTGATACGCGTTCGTACGGATTCGCGGGAGGCGAAGTGTGACAATTCAGGACAATTTTTCAGGTCAAGAGAACTCGTGGTAGCTCCAAACACATTTCAAACGTCTGGCTGCAAAACAGGTTTGAACTCTAGATGAATAACTTGAATTTAAAGAGGTTCAAAGATGGATTTTTTGGAAAGCATTTGTTGGGATATTCGTGTCAGCTGATCTGTTATCTGTGACACGTAATGTTCTCCCGTGGCATCACGTTTCTGGTATAAGATTTCGCGGTACGTGGAGCTAAAATTCATGTAGTTCTGAAGTTTCCATATGGATGCTTGAACCCCAATCCGTTATTTGTTGCTTGAATTTTCTGACATTCTCTTCCTTCTACAGAAGAAACGAGAAATGAGTTTGAGAAGAACAAGTGACGCCGAATTTTCCGCCGAACTGAGGTGATAATTCTGTCGAGGTGAGATATTTTCTGCAGACCTTTGTTTGCAATCAAGGAACAAGTGCTGTCAAGCAAAAGATTTCCGTAATTGAGGTTAGGTGATGTCCAACACTAACAGGGGTAGCGAATTTCTCCATGCTTGTTAAAATGTTGGTGTTGCTGCTCCATTTTGCTCACCAATTAGAATTATGTCTGATTTCTACTCCCCAAGTGTTAAAGGAGAACTGAAGTCAAAAATCAAGCATTTTTTCCTTAAAGCTTAAGCCATAAATATTAATGTTTGAAACTTTTTTCCTGTGTACTGGCTTACTTTCGGTCTCAAAAAATAATTTTACTGCAAGTTTGGGCCATCAGCATTGAGGCGCAGAATGGGTGTGTCAGCGGTCATTTTAGTAGCCTATGATGTAGGTTATGCAGACAGAGCTGAATAACGACGAACGGTCAGCGGTGCAAAACGCGGGTGACTGTGCGCGAACCCGACTTGGCGACTTGGCAGGCCTGGCGGGCTATTTAAAATGGCCGGTATTTGTGGGATTTTCCTGTACGGTAAACAAACCCGTTGGTTAAGCACAGTATTGCGTGGTTGAGAAAAGTCTGTGTGTTTTTGGACAGCCAATACCATACTGTATCTTATTTTAGTTTGAAAAAATTTTGTTTTCATCGGTAAAATTGTGAAATTTTGGCTTAAGGACGTTCGCGCCAATTGTTTCTGCGCATCCTTCCTGCGCACGCAATTCACTTCGTGATGTCATGCCACGTCATGCATTAAGCGCGCGCGCTGTTGAAGAAATGTGGAGATATATAGCGCTAGTGGGCACTTTAATATCTATGCACGGGTTTAACTCTCTTAAATGTTCGGTGACCCCATATTTTCTTTTGATAGATCACTTTCTTTGTCGATAATCTACGTTTTGTGAAAAATTAAAGAAAATCTGTATTGTAGAAGTTTGATTTTTTTCAACTTTTCTGCCCTCGCATCATCGAATTCTACTATTATTGAAGCTGCACGGTGTTCGTTAAAGTCAATCTTAGAGGTTGAATTTAACTAAAAGGATGACACCGGTTCAAATTATTTACTTAACAGACCCACTTAAGTAAAATTTGACTAAGAAAGTAGGTCTACAGCGAATCATTTTTAATATTTTTCAACTAACAAGCACTGAGGCCATGTCGAGTTACGAGGGCTGATTTGTCAAAATTGGGGTAGTTTTTGACGCGCTTTATTTCGAAAACGAAGTCGGTGACCCCCCAATTTTTTTCCATTTCTGACATAGGTAACTCATTATCTGACTGTAGCCAAAGTATGAAAAAAATCTGTATTGTAGAAGTTTTTCGCGCGAACGCCCTTAAACGAGATTTTACGAATTGTGCTTACATTTCCCAGTCGCTTTATTTTATCGCGAAAGTTGCAAGTGGTGTTTCATTGGTTGTGGGACTTTTATTTTTTCCTCTGTTTTTGCATAGGCCCAAGAAAGTTGTTTTAAATGTGGAAGTCCACGGGCAAGTGAATTCCAAGGCGATTTATAACGACTTTCTCCCAGAAAGCCTGCTACTCAGGCTAGACTTTGTTGGGTTGGTCAAGTAAATGCTGAATCGCTCGCTTCTCAGTCCCACAGAAAACAACTCGAGAAAGACAACAACACTGAACAGGTGTTCGTGTCATATGCATGGCATCGCTTCAGACAAGAATAAACTGTCAAAACTTCCAATAACATTATTATCACTGAGGTAAGTAAAGCTTTCGTTCAATAGAAACATCTTAAATTAAGATTTTGGTTTTTACGGAGCAACACCGCCATTGAACAAAAATTATGGTCGGTGTTAGTTGAATTAAAATTAAGCACATGTTTGTAGTAGGGTAACTTTCAACTTGTTTCATTGCAAGTTTAAAATTTCCAATTATAAAATTTTAAAAGTTCATTGTAAGAGAATAAGGTATCTTTATGAACCGTGACACAGCCGCTTTACGACACTTCGACTTGCCGCAATACAGAGTTAAATAAAAAGCTTTTCAACCACAATTTCTATTGAACGAAAACTTTACTTACCTTAATGATATCGCCAAAGACACCGAATTCTTCTTTTAACATCTCCCAGCTCTAAATCGGCATTAAGAACAAAATATTCAACACTTTATTGTCCGTTTCGAACACAAATTTTCCACAATCCAAGAGCTGTGATCCGTGGCGCTGGCCGAAAGGATCGCAGCTCGGGGACGAGAGTGGAGGAGAATAGTGACGTAACGAACATGCGCAGTGCGTTATTCAGCTCTGTCGGTTATGCAGTGTTCTCCTTATCAGGCGGTAACCGGTAAAATTTACCGCTTGTAGCACCACTTGTTACCGGTTAGAACCACATACTATGGCCTGGATTAGAAACATCCAACAGTTTTGGATTGTGAAAAGGTTTATTATTGGATTGAATTATGAAAAGTGTTATCATCTCGACGTTTCTAAGTTCGTTAGATAATAATCTAATCTTCTGAACGTTTCTCTGCACGTTTCTACCATCATAAGATGTTAGTCGTTACTATCTTTTTAACGTTTCTCCATATGTTAGTACCTTCCTAAGGTATTGGTCTTCTGGCCATTTTCCGTGCGATCGATAGTATGTTCCTCAGTGTTGGTCTTTTCTTCTCGACTTTTCATTTCTCCGTACGTTAGAACATTTGAAAAATATTATTGTTATCTTCTCGGCGTTTGTCCATGTGTTAGTGTATTCGTAATTGAGATGTTGTTAGTTGTATCTCCTTGACATTTCTTTGTACATGCATAGTGTTATCTTCTTGACGTTTATCTGTACGTTGGTTTGTTCAGGTTTGTTCGTAAGTTGCTGTTAGTATATGTTTTTGAGGTTGCTTTAAACTTTTTCTTCTCGACGTTTATCTTTACATCAATACGTTCCTTGTAACAGGAATCGCAAACGTCAAGCGTTTTGTAGGGTTCTCGAAACGTGTTCGAGCCTATTGTCGTGCAGGCAACATTCCAGGTCTCATCACGACACTACCACTTCGGGGTTATGGTAGAAAAGTAGTTGAACAGAGCTGCTTTACCGGTCTAAAAAACTGACTTACCTGTTACCCTGAAACTAGGGAGAACACTGGGTTATGGGGAACGATTGCAAGAGTTACAAAGAGAAGTACTGATTTTACCCTTGTAGAACTTGTACTTTGAAAAGCCGGATAAATACCCATTCGGAATGTTATTCTCTTCTACTATCTCTACTGGATTCTTGCCACTTGTCCTTGAAGATTTATGTTACATTTTCACCGTGGATCAGTGATGCGCCTTCCATACTGAGCACCTGCACAAATTTTCAGAAAATATCATCTCTGTTTATTTAGAGTTTGCTTCTGTTTCTGAAAAAAATACTAGGTTTTAAGCTAGTTATATCTAATTTAATAAATGATTTGTCTAAATTTATCGATAGACAAGTTGAAGTTTACGGGAAACTCGACGGCTGTAGTCAGTTCAGATCTAGTGAATAAACAATCACAGATGCTTTCCAGCGTCTGTATTTTTGTCTTACAATTTTTTGTAGCCCACTCTACTGTATGTCGTGTAGCCATTTATCCTAAACTTTGCAAATTTATTTTCACTTTTGTACTGGATTGCGGCTCAAACATTTATAGCATTTACCGTATTTATTCGCCTATAAGCCGAGCGATTTTTACACAAAGTCAAGCCAAGTTTAGGTAAATTTTAGGCCAGAGAAGGGGGTTTGGCTTATAGCCGAGAGTTTTTACTAAACAAAACTTTCTCCAACATTAGGAAATTGGCATTTATTCATGTATAAGCCGAGCGAATGTATATGCTGAAGTTTGGTCATTGACTCAAGCGTTCGCGATGAAGGTAGCTCGAACCGCATTGGGGTCTCATCCATGTTGAAGATTTTCGCGAGTGGATACTGCATTCGCTGTTTGGCTGCTATCACGAAGTGGTGAAACTGCAGGATCTTATTTTCTAAGTCATCGGACAGGCGTTGAGCCAGAGTTGTCTTCGTTCGGAGACTTACGGAATGGCACCGCTTCCAGTTTTGATACCATCCGAGGGAGGCCTTGGATCATTTGCTAGTTCCTTCGCTTTCAGACGTAACATTAATCCGCTCACGACAATACCTAAAACGACACAAGCGATAACATTTAATTCACTGTGGAAAATATGTAAAATTGAGCGAGCCGAATGTAAACTTTGTTTTTACAGCATTATTAATTTTTGACTCCGCAAGATTGCAACCAATCAGAAGTATTGGTTCCCACGAGTGAGTTGAAATGTGATACTATGCAAACAACGCTCGCAGTCAAAAAGTTGCGTGACAAATTCATTTCATTTTGGTTTCATCCAAAAAAACACAGACATGACAAATGAATTCTCACCTTGACTTCTTTGCTCCGTAAACCACTCGAACAACTGTTGATCGAGCTCAGGATATTTTGGGATGTAGCGGCCCATCGATCGACTTTCATCTGGCAGACATCTTCAGCTTGCCGTTGAATAGGACTCCTTGGTCACGTCTCCAGCGACAGACCATCGACTCGCTAATGCCCTAATCTCTTGCGATTTCGGAGTTAGCATTTCGATCATGTTTATTAATCAGCAACTTTAGAAGGTATTTCCTTACAGGTCAGCGCTTCGATCGTGTTTATTATTCACTTCAACTTTCCTAGGAAATTTGCGCAATATTTTTTGTGTTCTGTTCGAGTAGATTGTTCAATTTTTGGGTCTCGGCTTATAGCCGAGAGTTTCCTAAATTTTTTTGTCAACATTGGGTCAGTATTCTGCGTTACAAGTTTAGGGTCTTGGCTTATAGCCGGGATCGGCTTATAGGCGAATAAATATGGTAGTGTTCCGCTCATGGGTCATCAAATAACTGCAATAAAGCTTCAAATTATTTCTCTTTCTTTTGACATGTCATGTTTTGATTGCACTGTGAATTACTGTCATTATATTTCAACTGTGTCGATTCGGAGTCGGTGAAGACGGCTGAAATTTGCGTTCTTGCATTAGGTATTTGAACTGGTAGGCTAAAATAACTGATGCGTTTATAAAGAAAACTACAATATGTATCTTGCCTTCGGCACACTCACGGACTTTTATTTATCGGTTTATTGCTTTGCCACACCACTTTCCTTTATAAGTTTGTTTCAAAATATCTTCACTGACAATCGACACAGGGGTGATTCGCCAGTTTATTCTGCCCAGCACCAAGGTCTAAATGCTATGTTCTCGAATAGCTGGAAGCTATTTTTTTCGTAATATTTAGCTGACCCCACGCCATCAATCTTTGGCTTCGAAGGGTAGGCGTTACCGGTAAATAATAATAAGCTAGGTGAAAATATTGCATTAACAGTAAGAAATAACAAACCATGAACTTCAATACGCAATAAGCACTGTTGTATGACCTTGGTGTCAAAGCAATGGATCTGGTGGGCTAGAGATCATTTTTTGCCACACAGGAACGATACAGAGGCTGGAATTCTTAACTTAGCATGGTTGGTTATATTTATACTGCTGCATGGAGGAGAAAAATTCCAATGTGAACATGTCCGGGCTGTTAGTGTTACACACGACGCAGCGGGGCATATCACCCAGTCTGAAGTCTGCATTTTGTACTGACCGGCTGCGGAGCGATAATTTCATCGATTCTAAATCCAACTCACTCACTAAGGAAATAATAGAAATACCAATCCAATGGAGACAAACCTGATTGATCGCACTTTTAATTTAGCTCCTTGACTTCTTGATAAATTAATTCTTGGCCATGAACATGACGAACATAGCTTGAAGTACTCAAATCCTTGCTTATTCAGGGCTCCAGATTCTCTCAATATTTGGGTCACAGACTTCTTCTTACGAGCCGTTTGTTTTTTCAAAAGAACAATAAATTATTCCAAACTGAAATGGCTGTACACAATTAATACTGGAAACAATATGCGAAATAACACAGCCTTAGCTTTGTAGCAGCTGGTAGTATTCTTCGGACAAATGCTGCAATCCTCCCCATAACCTACGTCAATATATGAGTTTCATATATTCATAATTTCATCGTCACAACACACCGCTGACATCTGTTGCGAGCCCACAATGACAAAGCCCAAAAAGTGGGAAAATCCCAATTTCAAATCCAATTTTTTCGTGAATAGCAACTCACAAGATAAAATATTACCAAAACTTGATTTTGTATGTCCAAGACTTCCTAAGGAAACAATAAAAACAAAGTTGATTTTTGGACTTCAGTTCTCCTTTAAGAGACAGGCGAGTTTTATTCAGGCTCTAAAGCATTGAATTACGCTGTTGCTTAAATTTCGAACAACATGATCCCTTTTCTTGGTTTAACAAGGTGAAAAAATTGCAGTTGAAGCTTGATTAGTGGGAGGAGGTTACAAATTCAGAATGCCAATTTAGGAATGTGTGTTGGAAATGATTTTGCAGAGGAAACAAACGAAACTTGGTTTTGTGATCAACCATTCATTAGCTGTTGTGATCTTGCAACTGACTGGGAAGTGGCATTTCATCACATGTACAGTACTGCTTAAATGTATAGTCGACAGTCTGTCCGTACTCGATTCTTGCGAGAATTCCATTTGCGAATCATGACTCAAGCACGCAGAATTGAGTCAAGAATCAAGCCTTGCGTGAGTCGAGAAAATAATGAGCTTGTCGTTTGGGTGATTCCTCGATAGACTAATAACACAAAAGAATCACCATTCAAAGAATGCATGCTTAGAATAGTGCAATTGTTAACTGGAGACAATTAAAAATGTGGCCTCGACTCTCTCAAGTGCATGCTTTAAAATGTCACCTTTAGCTTGCAAAGAAATAAGTCAGTAATACTCTTATCATAAAACTGTGATAAAGGATTTGCCCTCAAGTAAAGAGCAACGACAATCTAGCAGTACAAATTTTGATTGCAAGAAAATCCTACTTCTCATGATATACCAAACAATCCATGGAAAACTTTCAGCAAGTTTTCAAATTCGACCCGAGACAATTAATTCAGACTTATTTGTCGATTGGTGTGTCATGTGAACATGGACACCGGTAGATTGGTTACTATAGCAAACGTACACTTGAAATTACACATTCATATACTTTTTGTACTGTTTTGCTTGAATACAATACTGTAAATTCCAGCAAAGGTTTTGTGGTTCCTTTTCGCAGGATATTGTCGAGACAACATTGTTGCATTTCGCATGTTGCGACACTTGTTGAAGATGTCAGATTTCATGCGTTATGCAAGTTTGATGTGCTTTTTGAACTGGAAATAACTTCAGATGTCATGTTTGATTGTTATTTTACAGAAACTCTTCTACAGTTGTCACTGACTTTGGTTTCCAACATGAATTTCATTTACTACAGTGTTTCAATTTTAATCGCAGGATTAAGTCTGTATTGCCATTTTGAAATGAATTCTGACATACTGTGGGACTTACAAAAACTTTTCGTACTAGTATCCCCTATAGCGCTTTTTGAACTGGAAATAATTTCAGATGTTATGTTTGCTTGTTATTTTACAGAAACTCTTCTACAGTTGTCATTGACTTTGGTTTCCAACATGAATTTCATTCACTATATTTCAATTTTAAATGCAGGTGTTAATTATGTATTGCCATTTTGAAGTGAATTCTGACATACTGTGGGAGTTACTTAAAAACTTTTCTTGCTAGTACCTCCTAAGATCCTTCAAATAATGGGCCATTTTAGAGTTGTCCTGTGCCTCTTTTTCAAAGGGAGGCCTGGTGCGCAGTCTTTCAGATAAAAATGAGTTTTATTTGCTTGTGAATGAAAACTAATTTTCATATGAAAGGCTGTGCACGAAGACTCACTTTGAAAAAGAGGCTCAAGACAACTCGGAAAGGGCCTATTACATGCAGAGTAGGTGGATTCTTTCTGGTTTATCTTTTCTGAAGGCAATTACAACAGTAGAGGACCACAAAAGCCTTTTTGTGGGAGGCAGGTTAGCTGGTTTTGGCTGGCGTGCCATCAGTGGGTCAAACTGCAGCTGTTATCCTTTTAAAACAAATTTTCCAACTGCTTTTCACAAGTGGACAGCAATGAGAATTAAAACATTTTGTTGTGGTGGTCTTAGTACCAAATGATTTCCTCCATTTATAGTACA
Organism: Siderastrea radians; assembly: GCA_964017195.1. NCBI lineage: Eukaryota > Metazoa > Cnidaria > Anthozoa > Scleractinia > Rhizangiidae > Siderastrea > Siderastrea radians. The sequence continues at coordinate 25,345,248 of OZ024888.1, read as the reverse complement.
CCTCACCCCTTTTGGGTGGCCAGTAGACCATTCTGTCTATTGTTGAAGCAAGCTGAAACTTCAAGCCAAGGACATAATGTTAAAAGGTGAACTGTTACTAAAGATGAGGAACATAGGGATGCCTGCTTGAGGCAGTACCATCCCTACATAATAACGAGGGGTGGTGCCCGGGATTACATGTACATCTGATAAGCACTACTTAAGCTCTAGCCTGTTCCAGGCTCTCAGATAGTTGGGTCAGCGTGAACAGAAACGGAACAGGAAAATAAACCCGTGCGGGAGCCTGTTGAAAAAGGGGGCGGTGGCAGTGTCTTTGCTTAAATTCCAAAATTTTACTATACATTGTAGATAATTTATTGGATTTTTTAATCAGTCTTTCCTTTTTACAGATCAAGGTTATGAATCATAGACAAAGGAAAATTAAATTGAAGTGTTTTCAATATTCTAACCAAAGTTAAATTTAAACCATAACATAGACAAAGTGATTCCAAACCCACCCTCACCCACAAGGATGTATTCCAAGACTACTGTGTGCGTGTGTAAATATATTTATTTCTTTTGTGGGAGAAGATGACTAGAAATGAAACATTTCATTGGGGTGGTCTAGTAACGCCTTCTTCAGTACCTTAAGTATAATTTCTTACTACTGCCAGTCATATCTTCACCCATAACCATTAAAGGAAGAAAAATTGAATCATCTTAGTAGTGCCATTGTGAAATGTCAACTAAAGAATAGTTGGTGTGTAATAAACATCAAGACTGCACAGTTTTTGTCAATGCAGTTGACCTCTGCTATCACAGAGCCCTGCTATCTCAAACTGAATGTTAGAAAAATGTTACACTGTAATCCTCTACTGGCTTTTTTGAACTCCTATCTCCTTCCAAAGGTAGATACACCATGTATTTGCTACACCTTCAAGCTCAAGCTAGCAGGAGTCTACTGTATAATGCACATGCCCAAAAAGTGCAACAAACAAAATTCGACCAGTTAAAAAAGTTTATTAGCTTACATGTTAAACCATCTATTGAAGTGAGAAGCCATCTCTTTCTTTCCCTCTTTCTTGAGGAAGTGGTATGGAATTGGTGCCCTTGAATACTAACCTTTTTGCCAAAAACTAACCAAATTGTGCATTTAAGCAGTTCCATTTAGATAAATTATTCAAAACTGAAAGTCAAATTCCGGAAGTAAACTACATAAGCATCTACCTCCATTGCTTACAGGTAATGTTCAGCCTGAGTGACTTGCTTGTTTAGTAAAGGAAGCGCTTCCATTTGTTGTTCAAAGTTTGGAATGTCTTCAAAAAGTTCTTGAACTACTTCCTTCTTCCAATACATCCATGACATGCTGTGTGGAATAAATTGAAAAATTCTCCTGTAAATAATCAAATGTGAAAATGTTAGTTGCTTGTAGAACAATGTCATCCACCAGTTCCTCCGTGAAACCATGACTGGCTGTTGGTTCAAAAAATGTAACACCTAAGGCTTAATTCCAGTAAGGCCAGTCTTGAGTCATTTTTATCTTCCAGTGTCAGTGCCCTTTTTTTTGGGGTAGAGTAGCGTGCTCCTCTTTATCATCATCCTCTCTCATGAACAATTCAGTTGCCCCTCACATGTCTCGTCATCAACACATGCACACTGCTGTCTGTAATTTGAACAGCACAGATGACCTGGAGATAATGAAGAAACTGAGTCACTAAAGTGAGTGTATAAGGCTTTGCGTTAGCATCCTTCAGCTTGCTTAACAGACTTGACATCCTTGCCACACCTGGAGAGTTGACACTTTGTAAAGTAGGTCAAGCAGTGTGCCTGACTACCATTGCGACCTCCTCAACCAGCTTGTTTTGTTGCATGAGGTCAACAATACTCTTTGGTGGGCCTTACTGTACAACCTGCCGCACCCTTAGCTCTTTAAACCGTCTGACTTGAAGTCTTCTTCTATTGATACTTTCTGGATTCGCATGGCTTAGCGTGATACTTAACCCCAAGAAAAGATGTTCTCTTTCCACTCTATCAATGAATGTCTTCTCTTTTAACACAAGCAGCAGGTAACTCAGATTAGTTAAGGTGTCATTGAAAGTGTTACAGGAAACAATTGTTTGAGGAGTTTCCTTTACATTCTCTGCAACCATGTCAGCAATCCACTTCAAGTGAGAAACTGCTTCCTTTTCATTTGAAATAGCCATAAAATTAAAAAGTGAGGTTTTCCTTATTGGGTGAGACATCGACAATTACAGGTTGTACCATTCCACATGCTTTGATTAGTTTTGGTCGCTTGTTGATTTGCACAGTTGCTGTCAATGCAAGTAAGGGAATTCCCGATGTGTGAAAAATTACATGTGCCATGCAATTACTGTAGCTGACACTGTCCTCAGAACCACAAAAGCAGTGTGAAAATTTGAACCTGAACCTGAACCCCTTCTGTGAAGAGACTTTACTCAATTTATAAAATGATGGCCTTTAATCAGCAAGATTAAGACTAAAATTAAGATTAGAGTCAGATGGTTGCTAATCAGCATCAGCGACAATAAGTCAAAGTTGGATTTGCAATTCACTCTGTTCTAACCCAATGTGTTATAAATTACATGTGCCATGCATGCAATTACTATAAGTTGAAAGTAATAACTAAAGGTTTAAAGGAATGCTTGTACTAACCGTTCGGTCACTGAGTGGGCCACGCGCATGATGTTGGTGTGCATTTGCATTACGAAAACGGTCTCACTCTACCTTCTATAAATTTTCTCATGAACTAGACAAGAATTGTCACATACCTTTGCAGACTAAATTTTCAATCTATGTGCACCAGAACAGATGAAAAGTTAGTTGATATAAGTTTCATCTGAAAGAAACACTCATGAATTTTGCGAACGAATCGTCAAAAAACTGTTGTTTTCTGTGCATTTTCGCCTCAAACACGAAACAGTTTTTTTAAATTGTGAAAAATTTCTTCAAGTTATTTATTGTAAAAATGTTCAAAACAGAATGTACATAGAATTCGCCAAAAAATGGTGTTTCTTAACCTCTCTTTCTTTACATTGGAAAGAATATACCACTTAAAAACTAGTGGTAGACCATATTTAATTTTCCTAAAAACTCGCATTTCATTGCACTTTTGTTTACAGTAATCATGCTCTTTTTGCCCATCGAGCATTGCCTGTCGTGCCTATCACGCCAGCTTGACTATCATGCCATTTTGGTCATTCTGCCTTTCTTGCTTTTTGAAAACGCAAAAACCCAAACCAAACGCACTTTTTCGCGCGACTGGCAGGGAGGCAGATTGATTCGTTTTCTATTCTTTATATTTCTGGTATAAGCGAAGTTTTTCTGATACCAACTTTGTCTGTTTCCAAGAAGTAAAACAGAGCATATTAAAATCCAACAACCTCTTTGAAAGGACAGAATAATCGACAAATACCTTTTCCAGTCAAAAATTTTGTTCATATAGGAGATACATTTCCTTCTGGAACCAAAAACCTTTCGGTTTTATTGCGTGCATGCACGCAAGCACATAAATTTTGCAGACTGACTTCGCCTCTGTTCATGTTACGGGAATGGCATAGACAGCGTGGTTTCCTACCCCCAAAAAGTTTGAGAGCAAAAGGCGCGATGTGTGATAAAATAAACACGGTAGGCGTGAAAGGCAAAAAAGGCAAAAAGCACTTGAAATGCAAAGGCAGACTTAGCAAAAACAGCAATAAGAAGGGCGCAATTGGCGCGATGAATAACCTGCAAAAAAAACAGCTCATTTGTAATGCAGCTTTCATGATTGTGTCGACAGCATCAACGACAGACCTAACATCCTGTGTTTAATAATCTACATAAAATTTGCTTTACAGTGGTGTACAAATGTGAGAGCAAAAACAAATATCTTGCAAAATACAGCAATTTTAAAACAAATTTTTCTTCAAGTTTTTGCCTTTTTTGCATTGTACACCAACATTGTGCGTGTGGCTAGTGCACCTCATCCAATGCAAGCACAGATTTTTGTTGTCCAAGTTTCCCATATTGTAACTCCTTTCTCCACGATTTTAAAAGCCAAGTTTCCTGGCTACCAAACACAATTTCACATCTGCCTTCCCTCGCTTATTTCTCATCCTCTTCAACTTCTTCACCAATCCCGATCGTTGCTGCTGAAAATCCAAGCTCTTTAAGTTGTTCCACTTGGTCCCGCATCACCGAAACCAACAGCAAAACTACTATTATCATAGACTTTTCTCAATTCAGAGCCACTTTTGCCAGACGTGGAAACGGTTGGAAAATCAAAGTTTCCCTGGAACCGGTTGGCAGAATGGCAAAAACATCTTTTCCACAAGCCAAATTTATTAGACAAGTCTTCTGCTCCTTCCTTAGCTTCTTCATGTTAGGAAAATTGTGCAGACATTCCTTCAAAGCGGTAGATCTTGTGGCTTCGTCTAGGTCACGCGCACTCTTCGCGGCAGCCATCTTCCTGATTGACAAGAATGACCCACACTACAAGGTGTTGATGTCGGCTGTCAAAAAGGACCAATCAGAGGGTATACCAGGAGCTGGTATACCGGAACAGGCTGTTAAAGAAATGCTCACAGGCTCCACCACCTTGTCTCTCCCTAGCCCCCTTATGGTGAGCAGCACAAAGAAATACTAAACACGTTTGTCGACTCTCAGCTGCCATTTTTCAATACAAAACAATACAATGCAGCATATTACTTACTCTCCTTCTTGGGAGTTTTTAGGCTCCAGCCTATAAATAGTTATGTCAATTAAAATAATGTGCTAATAATGGTAATTATTAATGATAATTTAATTTACAAAATGTTAATAGTTATAAAGAAGAGAAAATAGCAAATGCCTTTTCTGTGCTGACTAAATGCAAGGTCACTGAGTGAATACCATTGTCATCAGTACTCAACACTCTAATCCTATCACAGCTTTTGGTCCAGTTATGTACAACAGTGGTGTAAAACAAGTTTGGTTAACTGTTTTTGATTTATCGGTTATGTCATCTTGAACTTGAAAGTTTTAGTATTTCTGGACTTGTTGAAAACTATAGGTAAAAATTGTTTTCTAATTGTTTTAAAAAAAGTTAAAAACACTGAATGTTTTTGGTCATTAACATTATCAGTGTCAAACTGCTTAAAGTGGTGAGGTTATATATTATAGGCTAAGAATAAAATTAATTACATAACTTCAATTCCCAGGGAACAGGATGAGTTGTATGTTTGTACTTTTTTGTTAAGTTCTGGATGGAAGTGTGCAATGTACATGTAGAACGCTTCTATGATTCTTCTTTTTAACCATGCAGTTTTACCAATGTACATTTGTCCACAACTGCAAATGCCTTTGTAAATCACATGTGAAGGGTGGGGTTTGGGATCATTGAGTTTGAAAAGTTTCAACTTTGTGTGTTTAAATGAAATGAAATTTCCATTGGGTGTAACCGTTCAATTTCCTCATGAATTTTTGGCTATCAACTTTGTTCTTGTGGCCAAAAGGCAGGCGGATTGTTTCGTTACTCTTTGGTTTTTCAAAGTTTCAGGTGACTTCATTTATAACTTTGACAGGATATCCAGTTTTAAATGTTTGATTGCTTTGACTTCTTCCTACCAGCTAGTGAAAATTTGTTTTGCATGGTGAAGTACATGTAAGATGGTATTACGTTTACATCTTTCTGGAATGACTGATTTCCAATGGACTTGTTCTTTCCCTGTGTTTTTTTTGAGAGAGAAGTATCTATGAGTCGCATGAGTCAATGAGTCATGAGTCATGAGTCAATGAGTCTAATTCTCATTTTTTTTAATTTTCATTTTTTTTTTAAAAATTGGAAGTTTACCTAATAAACGTAGTTGAAGGAGTCACGTGACCTTTGTAAAATCAATTTTCCCGTCCGTACTGCGCAGTCTCAGGGTTTGTTGTTACACTTTGGTTGTGGCGTACATGAAGTATTTGAGTCGGCCATTACAGGTCGTTTCGTCGAGGAAAGAAACATCATTTTTGTAATTTACCGTCGAGTTTCTTCTACTCGTTATCATTGTTTTGCAAGGATATATAGGTGAGTTTGTCTCGTAATTTTAACTTGGGCTAGTAGGTTAAAGTCAAATTTAGCAAAATTGCCTTGGTGATCACTTTATTATTATATAAACTGCAGTGGTATAGCGAGTGGTAGCAAATCGAGAAAAATGGTATCACACGTGTGGATAAAAATGATATCCACACATGTGTGATATCATTTTTGACCAATCAGCTAGCAGAGTTTGCCGTGTTTCAATACTCAATGAGCCAAATTTTATCGATATTAAGTCGAAACATCTTCGAATCTTCCACGGCAATCTTCGGAAATTATCGGAAAACTTCGGAAAATGTTCAGAATCATTCGTACGACCTTCGGACAACATTTTGAAAATCTTCGGAAAATGGTCGGAAATCTTCGGAAAATCGTCAAAAACATCTTTATTAGTAGGTTTATATAATAAACAGAATAATACATGGTTGCTTGGATAAATGAAATTTATCTTCTCGTGTTCAAAATCGATACCTCTACACTCGAATATAAATTTCATATCTCTGCGCAACCATGTATTATCCTCTATTTAACCTCTTCTCTTGAGCAAGAATTGATATTGTGAGGAGAAATTTGATGTTGGTCACTCTTGAGAATCATGGGTTAAGGTTTGTGGGAATGAGACACAACAAAAACATAAAACCTCTACTTAATTTATTTTATTCAACCTGGAACTCGTAAAAAAAAATATTTCTTGAAGTAAACATAACTTTCACTGACAAATGCACAACATTTGATATGTTAAAAGCTATTGTCAACATTCTAAATTTGATTTAATCTATGAATTGTCTAATTGTTCTAATTCCAATCATCCTTTTGCACATGGCTTTTGTTTTAACTGGAACAAACATGAATTTGCAGGGTAGAAATGGTACCCTTGGTCCTTGTGTACAGGTACTAAGTCAACGTAAACACATCAATGTTCTTGGCAGTTCCTGGCCAGGTGTATTACAACATAATTACACACAGTTCTTGGCAATTTTCTGGGGCAATCTGGCTTAGCAAGGACACTAAATCTAAAGGAGACCTAAGTTAACAGTAACAATAACAACAAAAAATGGTACTAGCAATTTTGTACCATAACTGCAGCTTCTTTATCCTTAACCCTTTTTCACACAGGGTGAATCCTTGAGTCAGTCGGCACTATCTTCTGGATGAAAAGCTTAAGTCTGTACATGTACGTTCATTCAAATAAAACTATTGTATTTAAAAGCGATTTGCCTGTTTTGAAAATCACCTTTGGGTGTGGAAGGGTAAAGCAACTTGTATTACCACATGAATGGCAGTCCTAGACAAGAAAGCTGTTCATACTCGTGTGATTTCAAATCCTGAAGTAGGGCTTCACTTATTGTTATTTCTTCAGGGGGCAACAGATTACTTCCAGAGGGCTGATGTTTACAGCATGCACTACTCAAACACAAATAAAATTTGGAAGGAACGTAAAATTTCTGCCCCTTTGAGTTCAAATGTGGTGGTGACCACATCGCATGAGCAACTATTACAAGTGCACCATCATGGATTTCGACCTTGCAGGTAGGATTTCTGCAATGGGGACGTGTTCCTTTCCGGACACCTTCATACCGGATTAACTCCCAGGTTTCTTTCGCTGAATGACTGCTGGACTTGGAACTCTGTGGATTGGAGGACAAAGAGCACAAATTCTGTGAGCCGCTTGATGACGCTGAAGATGAGGGGTTCGGCATGGTCATGCCTGAGCACCCAGGCTGTGGGTCAAGTACTGCACCTCCTGAAGGAGCTGAAGATCTGAAGCTCGTGGGGGTTGTGGAGACACTGGACACCACTTGTGCTACCTCTTCAGATGTGAGAGCTCGCTGCTGCAGAATTGGATTGGCTTCCGGCAGCTTACAAACATTGAGATACACCCACACAATATGAGAGCATAAATTTTGCCGTGTACAGTACGCACAATCTAAACATTCTGGGTAGCTGGAAATAGTGACCTTCTGATTCTTCCCAGTAAAGTGCCTTAACTCCACCTCAATCTTCTCATTTGTTACAACTTTCTTTTGCAGAGTGAATGAACTTTTGGTCTTTTTGGCAATGTCCAAGGACCTCAGGAAGGCCTTTGATCTCTGCGCTCTGTATGGTGCTCCTCTGCTTTTGTTTCGGTTGTCTGCCTTCTTGACGGGATCGTGCCTGTGGGAAGATGTTGGGTCAATGAAGCCATCAGTTACCCTGCTGGTCATGACAGCTGGATTGGCCTGCATCACTTCATTCAGCTCGGCAATGTAGGCGTCTGCTCTCTTGTTTTGCTCAGCATACCTTCGCTTTCGTAGCTCAGCACTGCCAGGACCTTCGCCACCTTTGAATGCCCCAGAACCATAAGCTCGCAAAGCAACAGCCAGTTTGACACTTTCTGCTACATCCTCCCTGCAAGCGTCGATTAAGGAAAGATTGACTGCCCCAATCTTCACCCACCGGGAGTGTCCCATCTCTGCATGATTAGTCTTGGGAACATTGTGGAGAGGCTTGAATGCTCGAAACACATGACTTTGCCGCTTCTGCCACCAGTTCCACCACGAACGAAGATGGCTGTGTGTCTGGATAAACTCCTCCATTCTCTCAGAGGCTTTCTGAAAAACTAGTGGAGTTTCTGCCTTCTGAAGTGAATCACAGAGGAACTTAAATTCACTTTTAACATCTTCACCAACAAGGGTCTTCTCCTGTCGTGCCACAGTGAAGTCAAAATGTTTCTCACAGCTAACAGACCTTTGGAAATCTTCATCTCCTTGAACAGCTGCAATTGAAGCCCAAAATGCTCCTGCCTCATCCATCATGTAACCGTATGATCTAAACCTGCTGTTACCATCTCCAGTATGTTCCCGGATAGCCTCATTTAACACGTCCCAGAACATGGTCATAGACAAGGTGTTTTCTGACTCTGCCTCCATGGTTGCTATTTTGCACATCTGGCGGAGGAAGGGATGGTACATCCAGAGCGTGATTGTTTTAAATCCTGCACACCTTTTGTGATTACCATCAGATGACAATACTCTTCACTCAGGGGATTGGTGCCATGTCTGTCCATATCAACAGCTATCTGCAACTGCTCTCGGCTGCTCTTGAACACAAAGGAAGGTTTGCCAGGATCTAGCGATTTGTTATGAACCTTATAGATAAGGAATGGGTCATTCAGTTTCTGACACACGTTCTCTCTATATTTTCCGACAGCATCAAAGTTGTGCCCACAACTGTCCATTTCTGCTCGTGCAGTTGCTTTTATGTTGGACATGGCTGCGCTACTGATGAGTGACTCAGCAACTTTTCTCACTTCTTCAGGTGATTTACCTTCATCAATGGCTGAGATGATCTGGTCATTCACATATCGCTGGGGTTTCAGCTGCCGAGACTTCTGAAATGCAGAGACTGCTTCATCCTTCATTTCCTTTGAAATGCCTTTGTCAACAGCTATGCAAGTGTGCTTTCCGTGATGGTAAACTGTTACCCATTGCTTGTCTTCACTGACCTCCCATACTTTGACTGCAGGACATGAAACAAGTTCAACCTCTGTGTTGCAGCTGTGGCAAACCATGATCCCATTTCTCTGCTCAAAGTTGACCCTGTTTTCCTTTTTGTACTGTCTCTTATACCAGCACATTGGATTGGGGCATTTTGGAGAGCCCTTACATGAAGCTCGTCTTCTGATACCATGAAATCCGCTCCTTTTTGAGTTAAAATAGGCGTTCCAAGGACGGCCATCTGAAGTTGAAGAGGCTGGTGAGCTAGCATTGTACCTCAATTTGAACACCTGGTCCCCATCAATATCAAACGGAAGGCAATTGACATTTTGCACTTCTGTTCCAGAAAATAATAACGGTGTAATTCTGTTTTGTTGGCTGCAGGAAAAAAAGAAGCAATGCAAGAGTGAAAATATTGTACAATTTGAAAAGAGCATGATTTAATAACACCTAATCTCTCTTACATGCCATAACTAGTAATAGTTGGTGACCTGGCCTTTCAGTGACCTGGCCTTTGAATGGTAGTGAGGCTGGAGGCGACCTTGCATTGACACAAACTTCTTCTTTGTCATGTAAATGCAAACTAGTTAGCAGCACAACAACTTAATTTACAAAAACAAGGTCAACTCCAGCTTTGCTACCATTCAAAGGCCAGGTCAATGAGCAGACAACTGAAATATGGGCTATTGCCTCTCACTCACACACCCAATCCCCCCCCCCCAAAAAAAGTGATTACCCTTTTCTTTGCTCATGCTTGGTCAGAAAAGACTCCCTAATGTAAAGTCTGCATTCAAGCCTGGCGGACGATCAGACCCGAACTTATCCCAGCTGAACATGATGTGACTAGGAGTATTGCTACTCCTCCTAGACAGGATGCTAGTCCGTTGCAGGGTTACCCCAGCAGTAAATTTGCCTGGGTGGAAAGAAACACTGCGAGGGTCAAGTCTGTTGCCCAAGGTCACAATGCAGTGCCCCAGGCAGGACTTAAACCCGGGCCGCAGCGCACCAGAATCCAACGCCCTAACCATTCAAAGGTAATGGTGTAATAAATCTGTAGGCCATCCAGGTTCCGATAAAGGGGGAAATGTAATTGTAAATGTCTAGTAAGCAACCTCCCCAGGTTCATTTTCATTTTTGCCTCCCACAGCAACAGACAAAACGAAACAGTACTAAAACCACAATCTTTGAGGGGGCTTCTCAATAATATAGAGCATTTTCACTCACATGACCAGCGGCCATATCGGTTTACTAAAACAATAGGCGATTTCTGCATAAAAATAGACATAAATTCCCCGAGGGATGGCTTGGTACACCAATATGGTCGCCATTTCTTTGTTTTAAAACACCAATATGGCACCAATATGGCGTGACGTCAGATGAAAACACTCTATAACATTTCTTGCATTAAAAAAGCATGACAGTGCCCCTTTAAAAAGTGCATTAATTTCATAAATGCAATATCGAACTAAAGAACTTAAATTTTACTGTGCACGCACCCTGATTTAGTCGCTGATGAAGTGGGTAGGTAAGATGGCAGGTCATCATTGCTTGAATCACTTTCCTGCTTAAAGAAAACAACTAGTTTAGAAAAGCATAAACTACAATTTTACACAAAATTAGATTTTAGGGACCATTGCTCCCCGGAAAAATTTAGATTTTTCACAACCTTTGAGATTCCAGACATAGTGTTCGACAGGGGGGATGCTCGTCGGAAATTTTGAAAAGAACCCCTAAAAGAGACCAATCTGGGCGTGGCTCAAACTATTTTAGACCCCTAAGAGATAACAAAATTCTATGGCTAAAAATATTGGTGTTTTGCCGGAAACACCCAAAGTGAGACCAAAAATCCAAAATTTACACCCCTTAGCAAGACGACGAGCATCCCCGTCACTTTCAAAAGCGAGTCCCCCCCTCCCCCCTGGGTGTTCGGGTTTGAGGCATGCTCCCCCAGGAAAATTTAGATTTTTCGCAACCTCAGACACCCTATTTTACGCATTCTGGTAGAAGTTTTGCACTATTATACATACAGTCATTACAACACTCAATGATAATTATTTTGGGTGCCCCCTCTTGCAGACCGTATTTTTTGCCTCCACCCTTTGGAGCCCTTTTGTTTGCACGCCCACCCCCCTCCTCATAAAAAATGAACGGCCCCTTATAAGAATGGCAGATCTTTCTGCTTCAAATTGAATATTTATGATATGTTATGATATTTTGATGTTTAGGGACAGATCATTAGAAATAACCGGAGGGGAGGGGGGGGGGGAACCTTATTACACTTGTGACTTTATTACATTTGTGACCGAATGTTATTACACTTGTGACTTTATTACATTTGTGACCAGTTATTACACTTGTGCCTTCAACAGGGTCCGGGGGCATGCTCCCCCGGCAAAATTTTAATTTTCAGAACCTCAGAAACGCTATTTTAGCCATTCTGATGGACGTTTATAGATGCCATCATACAACACTTACAGGTAATTCTGTTGCACAAATTTTTTTTTCAGGCACAACCGCTTGCAGGATTTTTTTTTCGAGAAGTTTCCCTCGCAGGAGTTTTTTTGGTAAAAGTAACCCCCCCTCCGGTTATTTCTAATTATTGTCCGTCCCTTAGTGAAGGAAAGTGCAGGGTGTCAAGTAAGAAATGACACTCAAAAATAGGAAATACAGTGGCCAAAAAATAGTAATTCTCACCCCAACCCAGCAGGATCCCAACAGCAACTGCTTCAATTAATATTTAACAGACATGATGGTATAAATCCTTGATGTAATTCACACAAATGTACAGGGCAGGAAAAACGTTATGAAATTCATTTGCCCAGTGGGCCAGTAAGGTTCAGTTGTCACTTGCCCTACTTCAACATTTTTTGCCATCACTCTGACTCAGGCCTACTGAAGCTAATTTCACTTGCCACAGAGCCATCAAAGTTTTATTTTCACTCTCTAAGAGCAGAATTTACTTGCCCTAGGCAATTGGAACTGGTTGTTTTCCTGCCCTGATGGTCTGGCAAAATTTGCTGTATTAGCTTGACAAGTTACAGAAAGAAAGTATAAAGTGATCTCACCTCATCAACCTCCCTCTTAACTTTTTTAATAGGACTTTCAGTTAAATCAACTACCAGTGGTAGAGGCGGTGCATCCTGTCAGATAACCAGAAAACTAAGTTAACTTTGAAATACAACATTGACCTGTGTCTTTTTGATAAGGGGAGAGATAATTATATAATATCATTATGTAACAATTTAAATCATTATTTTGAAATGGCTTGTAACACACTGCATATCTTAGACACTCTGACCACAAGTCATTTTTATATTCAAGCATTTGCCCATTTTTAATCTCCTTTCTTCCATTTGTTGATTGGACTTTTTAGAAATATTAGGGCCTGTTTACATGGAAGGCGGGTGCCCCGGCTAACCGAGCTACCCTGGGCGAGCCAACTTTTCATACGTTTCTTTAGAGAGCGCATTGAAGCGTTTACATGCAAGACGGAAAACCCGCCTTGCCGGGGCACTCAGTCTGCTTGCCCGGGGCACTCTTCTAGGCCATGTAAACGGATATCCCTGGGCTATCCCGGCTTGCGGAGATAAGTTTTCGCGCGTGTCCTTAAATTAAATTTGAAGTTAATGGCATAAAATGTATAAATTCTGGACCCAAACAGTGCTATTTGACCAAAATTAGATCAAATTAGTTTTATCTGTAGGCTGGAAAATTTTTCTTTGAGCAACAGCTTATTAATTCGAAATTTTCGTAGGAATGATTATCCTAACTCACGAAACAACAAATTTAATTTCAATTTGGCGGCTAAAGACTGTTGAATTTCAATTGAATTCCCCCATAAATGGACGTACTAAAGTTCTAAGAGCTTGCACATCAAAATAAAATAGAAGGGCTGTGAATTCTGCATGTAAAGGCAGGCTATGTTTCATCCCTTCTAGCCGGGTAACTCGGTTAGCCGGGGCACCCTCCCTCCATGTAAACAGGCCCTTAGTCATTTCCACACTTATTACGTAACTTTCAGTAATTTGAGTGATTTTTTGTATTATCCTGTTTTGGGGTTTTTCTAAGTGTTTGTTACTACTGCATTTATTACTGCAATCCATTATTTAAAGTTGATAAAATAATATGATAATGTCGGTAGATGAGTTATTTACTTCTTATAGCTCTGCGCAACTACCGTATTCACTTAAGCTTAACTTACTTCACAAATTCAAACGAACTCAATTTATAGACTACTTACATCATCATCTTTTAAAGTTAAATCCACTAGTACAGTCTGAAACAAAAGTAAAACAAACAGAATGAGATATCGGGGGCGGGAGCTTTAACATATTTAAGCGTATAAGAATCAGTGACTTTTTGAGTTGATCGATGAAAAGAAAAAACACGTACAACACGTGCGATTGAATCTTTGGTCGACTAGAGATGAAGCCGCTGCCTCGAAACTGAAAGGGTGCGTACAATTCCTTCGACATTTATTTAGAACCGTGAAAAAAAAACTTATTATAAACGCGTTTTTTATCGTTAATGAAATGGGCCCAGTATTATAAATATTTACTAGGAATAGTTAACACTAGATCTGCCCCCGCTGTGGAAACCTTCAGTATTTGGACATTGTCCGTATGGAATTTTTTTGCAAATTTTGTGATAAGGTTTTAAGACGGATTCCGCTCAACGTTCGAGCAATAAGTGCAAAAAATATTTACCAAAAAACTACTCAAAGCACGGTAACATTTTAAATGCTATTTGAAACATCTCACTCTAGTTCACTTGCCCAAGTGACCCCGCGATGAAATTCTCAAGCATTCTCAAGAAAATTAATTTCAAATCTCGTAAAAGTATGCTAAAAACGGGCGCCATTTTGTTTTGAACTGACATGAAGCGTCTTTTTAATTGAAATATGGATAACTTCAAATCCAATTTTCTCTCGCGGGGTCAGCTTGGGAGCAAAAGTAACGATAAGTTCTTCTTATCTGTTCTCAAAATGTGACAGTGCTGCAAGTATTTTTTTGGTAACTTAATTTTTGCACTTACTGCTCGAACGTTGAGCGGAAATCGTCTTAAGACGATTTGAGACAGCCTTGTGTTGTGAATTGAAGGAATGAGACTGTTATCAGTTTTTGCTGTTTGTCATTCCGCTCCTTTAATTAAGTTGATTGATTGCTGATCACTGCATGATTTTGCCTTTTGTTAGAATGTTGATTAAGCCTTTGTGAAGACAGTCACCGAGTATGTTGTCTAAATATCATCTAAAGAAAACTTTGTACAGGGAATGACCATTTACGTTTGTAGAACCTTTTTGTTGAGACAGCTGTTTTTTTGTTTAAAAAAATTTGAGAAGCACAGGCTGTCAGGTTTTATACATGCTATTTTGGGGGGTTTTTGGTGGTGCACGCATGGGACCGAGGCTAAGGTTAACTGTTTTTTTGTTCATGGCTCGTTTCGATTATGAGCTTACTCTTGCATCAGTCTTAACACAAGTCAATTTTGGTGTAAGTAACTCTCCCTTATGAAGTTGATTGTTTTTATTTACTGTAGTTAAGGCAAAAACTTTTTAATTTAATTAAAGAATAACACAATGTGTGTCCGTTTGAAGTGAAATTCTTTGAAAGTTTATTTGCTAAATATTTTGAATGGAATTTGTATTTGAACATGAACGTTATAAAATATATTTAACAGTCAGTTGGTTATATCAAAATTACGATTGTGTTGTTTATTAAACTTTTTAAGTCTACTTATTTGAAGGAGATGTAAAATTTAGACTTCAACAATATTTATGAAAGGGATGCAAAATTTCATATAAAAATAGGAACTTATAAAAATATATATACTTTGCCTAAGATAAAAAAATCCCATGAAAAATGCATAGAAACTTGAACATGAACGTTGTGAACAAACTTTGAAGACCAATACTACACTAATATATTAAAAAGGAATTAAAATGTCTTAAATTTGAAATGTTAATGTCTGTTGCTATAATTCTTAATCTCTTAGCTTTGTGATTTATGAAGTGATGGAAAAGTTCATATAAAAATACGAACTTATAAAAATATATATACTTTGCCTAAGATAAAAAAATCCCATGGAAAATGCATAGAAACTTGAACACGAACGTTGTGAACGAACTTTGAAGAGGAATACTGTACTAATATATTAAAAAGGAGCTAAAATCTCTACAATGTTATGTCATAGTATTGTTTTTAAACTTGCTCTGTTGCTTCGTCAAGTTTCTCTTGATGATTAACTATTTGAGTTATCATCCTTCCATTGGAAGATAACTCAAAGTCTACTTTTTCCAGCATGAGGAGTTTTAAAATAAGGTCATCAACATTGTCCTTGTACAGGAAGATATCCTCATTTAGCAAATTGCTGATAATGTTTTGATTTGCCACGACTGTGTATTTCTTTCCATCTTTATCCAATTGAAAGGTGGTGGTCATTTCAAGGTAACAGTTTTCAACTAACATAGCTCGATTGCACGACGTACAACGGACCATTTTCTTTGCTTCTGTTATTTCTGTAATCTTTGTCCTGCAGCCTTTAGTGTTGCACATGGCCTGTGTGTCGATGTGGGCATTCTCAATTTCTGGACAGCAAATGCGCGGTTTAGAGGCAGCTTTATTTAAGTTGACCTCAGTTATATTTTGCTGTTCAGCAGCTTTGATGATTGTTTCATGAGATGTGCTCAGCTTCTTCCCATAGAAATGTTTAACTTTACAGTTACTTATCTGGAAGAATTCTTTTTCTTTTATTTGTGCTATATGATCTTCCCATACCGAGATGTCAATGGCGCCAGAAGAGTCGATTAGCTTTCCATCTCTTACTTTGCGCTTTGAGTTGGTAGGTGTTTTGGCTTCCCCGTTCCATTTAACAGTTCCGGATACTGTAACTGTATCACCTTGCTTTTTGCTTTTGATGACATCAGCTATGCTCGTGACAGGCAGGGCTGCAGGTGGTACATAGCTGAAACGCACAGACATTGTTGGCACATCTTTAACCACTGTGTTGTTGTGCATGAACACCATTCCACTAGATGCCACGCGGAGATTTGTAAGGGTTATGTGCTGTTGTGCATGTTTCTTGTCTCGAAACAACTGGTGCTTGGCAGTGTCGTCCATTCCAGCAGTCATTACCCTGATCATCTGGTTGCCTTCTTCTGAGACTTGTAAATACAAGTCAAAGTAGTGATTTGAGCCATGATCACTCTTTCTGGTACCATTGACCTGTTGCACATATCCAGTGAAGCCTGTTTAAAAAAAAAAAATCAAAAATTAATATCATGAAATGGGTATTTAACGATTTTTTTCATTCGATTGTGAAGTACCTAGAACGTTTGATGAATACATGAGGAACTTAGGCCATGAAAAAAAATCGCAGCATGTACTCATTACAAGTGTTATTTTACGCCAATCATTTCTGTCAGCAATGAAGAGAATTATATCAACACGTACGGTCGGTATGTGTCCTTGCAGTTATTTTTAAAACAGCATGACATACATTACGATTATAAGAAAAGCGATCACGTCGTGAAGAAAAATTATTACAGGAAAGAACGAGCGCAGTCAACGAAAGTCCGGGAATTTTAAGGCAGGTATGTCTGATTTTCGGGTAACCTCCTTTTGGCTTTGTCGAATGTTAGCAATGTTAGTCGCACGGTTTGTCACCATACGCCAGGAAACGAAACCTAAAACAGGACAAGAGAATTATTCGGTCTTGTCACGCCGTTTGTAATGATGCTGGTCGTTTCAGTTTTATGATATATTTTCTTTGCTAGACCGCCACCATAGTCTTTTATGACAATCAAAACCGGTTGATGCATGCAATTGCGATTTTAGTAGATTTTTCTGGGCAGGCTGTCAAAACAGAATCATAATTTTGTGTGAGAATTATCTGGCGGGAATTTATTTCAACATTACGTAAACCTGCAAATTCTCCTCGTTGCCTCTTAGAACTGCCCATAATTATCTTTACTAAGTTGTATTGATTTGTATGTAGGTCGAGCAAGAACCCGACATCGATCAATTTTTAGACTAAGGCTATAGATTTTTATGTGAAGAAATGTATGTTAGAGGACGCATGGGATGTGGCGCTTTCACGACTCCGATTATAATTTATTCGAGCTACACTGGTATCATGTATTAACATTACCCAGCTTCACTGCGTTTTCCTTTTAATATTTTATTTACTGTATTTTAAGTATAGAAGGTTTCCAACCTAAATGCTGTAGCGACATCTTGGGTAATGCCAGTTTTTCTTCAAAACATATATTGCATTTGTGTTTTGCGTGTAACGCAATGCTGGCCGGAAATATGAGGTTTCGAAAATCGCACGCGTCTTCAATAACGACGACCCATCCACGAAACTTTGGAATCGAGACAAAAAGAGACAAGAGACCTTTGGTAAGTAGTAACAAGAGAAAATGAACGATTTTGTACACACCTTGAGGCGAAATATTAGCATCGCGCTCTAGCTTTATTCTGATTTCCTTAGATAATATGCTGTACCTGGAAACTTGATCGCTATCGTAGCGCTGTAGCTTATCCTGTTTTCCTTGGGTAGAATATACCTGGAAGCGAAATGTCTAACATCGTACTTTAGCTAATATTCTGTCTTCCTTAGGTAGCAGATACCTGGAAGCGGAATGTCTAACATCGCTTTTTAGCTTATTCTGTCTTCCTTGGGTAACAAATACCTGGAAGCGAAATGCCTAACATCGCACTTTAGCTAATATTCTGTCTTCCTTGGGTAGCAGATACCTGGAAGCGGAATGTCTAACATCGCTTTTAGGTTATTCTGTCTTCCTTGGGTAGCAAATACCTGGAAGCGAAATGCCTAACATCGCACTTTAGCTAATATTCTGTCTTCCTTGGGTAGCAGATACCTGGAAGCGGAATGTCTAACATCGCTTTTTAGCTTATTCTGTCTTCCCTGGGTAGCAAATACCTGGAAGCGGAATGTCTAACATCGCGCTTTAGCTTATTCTGTCTTCCTTGGGTAGCAAATACCTGGAGGCAGAATGTCTAACATCGCTTTTTAGCTTATTCTGTTTTCCCTGGGTAGCAGATACCTGGAAGCGGAATGACTAACATCGCCTTTTAGCTTATTCTGTCTTCCTTGGGTAGCAGATACCTGGAAGCAGAATGTCTTACATCGCTTTTTAGCTTATTCTGCCTTCCCTGGGTAGCAGATACCTGGAAGTGGAATGTCTAACATCGCGCTTTAGCTTATTCTGTCTTCCTTGGGTAGCAGATACCTGGAAGCGGAATGTTTAACATCGCTTTTTAGCTAACACTATCGGCTTTTGGTATATTTATGTAAATTTCCCTTCAGTTATCGTATGCGCTACAATAGTTCAAGTTTTATTCTTTTAATTCACTACAGAAGGAAAAATTCATAGAAATAATTTAGGTCATTCTTACGAAAGGACTTTTACTTTTTCCATTTAGATCTCTTTTTTGATATAAAGACATTATCGCTGTTTGAAAGGAAGTAAGACATAAAGAAGCTGAGAATTAAAGGTGTATTGATCATTTTCAAACCGGAATAATTCTTACATGCTGCGATTTTTTTTTTCATGGCCTAAGTTCCTCATGCTAAACTGTAACAAATTGTACCCCAAATTATTCAACAAGTGTTGCAAGTGATAATTCTTGAGCCCGGCCAACTCGCGCGAATCCTAACCGCCGTTTTTAGCAGGACTCTATCATGTTCCGGTGAAATTAATTTTTCTTCGTCTGTTCATGTGGTTTTCCTTCTTATAGGTCGTCAAAAATGTCAATTTACACGAATTCCACCGGACACGGTTAACGCCTTAGGTGTCAACTGCAGTGTCTGATGTTACCGTTTTTATTGTATGCAAATTAGGCTACCGGGAGATTCAATCTCCCGGTAACCTCATTTGCATACTTTTTTTCTGTGGCTTAAGCTCCTCATGAATTCTCATCTCCATCACAATATTTTTTTATTGCTGCTGCTTGATCCACAAGAAAAATGAAAATAAATACATTAAAAAAGGAAATAAGGTGACAATGACACTGGGTAAGGAGAAAAAGTGTTTATATTTTTAGAAGTACGTTTAAAGCTGCTCAAAATCACGTCTGAGAGGCTTCAACTTTTTCAAAATTTATTTTTTGGCGGGCAGGGGCTAATGCACCCCCCTTTGAAAAATCATGGATCCCCCCCCTGCTGCTACTGCTACTTACTTGCAGAAGAGGAAGAGGCTGGCGAAGTTGGAGGGGAAGACATCCCATATTTTACTCTCTTTTTTGGACTCTGGTAATTTTCCATGTTCAACTGTAAGATATGGCAGCAAAATGTTAGTAACCTTATTGTTTCACCTGGCGATTGCATAAAGAATCATTGCTTATTTTTTTTGGCTTCTTCTTAATGAAGTCAATTTAAGTATTTAAGTAAGTATTGTGACCAGTTTAGTACAATCAACTTGGCATCATTTGTTTGTAAGAAAGAATGCCATATAACAACTGTAACAACACTTTTTTACTTGTTTAAATTAGCCTTCTGGTGCAAATTGATAACTTTGTGTTCTGTTTACAACAATAGCAGTCAGTGGTAGTGGAATTTGTTTTGTACTCTGGAAATAGTCTTTTGATGTAAATTGTTTAACCTTGTTTCCTCTAAGAGCCTGTATTTGTAGTTTGAATTCTTTTTAAGACACAATAATCTATCATAAGACATAGGTTCTATCACAAGGTTTGATATCCTGCGTACTCTGGTAAGAGCCACATAGGTTAAGCCTGCGACCTTTTCAGATGGACCTAAATCAACCCATACATCATTCAGTGTTAGGCCTTGCGCTTTGTGAATAGTGATTGACCATGCAAGCCGTAGTGGAAATTGTTGTCTTTCAAACTTCGTTCCAAGTACGTCAGAGGAATTTGTAACAGGATACAAAGGCACACAATTTGGAATATTGTCACAAAAACTTGGCCCAGAATAATCTTTTTTGTCAAACTGTACAATGATTGCAATAGGTAGCACTGGTGGTGTACACCCTTCAGCATAAATGACATCAACAACTGTTCCCATTGCGCCATTACAAAGGCCTACTTCAGTCTAAAGGTTTCGTGTTAACATGACGCGTGCATTTTTTGCCAAATATATTGTAGGTTCTAATCCTCCCATATCATCTGCACTCAAATGTTTTGCTTTGCTGTTGTTATGTTGAGCATCAATTTGGATTATTGGTTGGTTCAGTTGTTTCAATTTACTGTAATTATCTTGTGCAACTTTTTCATTTCCAAACGAAAGTCTTACTGCATTATTCTTGAAATGTTCTAAATGCTGTATTTTGCTAGGGCTTCTTGATAGAAGCAGATTCCAATCCTCCAAAGTGGAATCCCCATTTCTTGCCCTTTCTTGAAGATGCCTAAAGATTTTTTGGTCTGCATCATTGCCTCGTGCTCTTTCATTTTTTTCTAATTTAACAACTGTTTCAAATTTGCGATACATACAATAGCCCTCAATAGCCATGTCACTTTTTGGTTTATTGTGGTATAAAACTTGGTCAGTGATGAGAGGCAGTTGAGCAATGTCTCCTACTAATATTACTGACAGTCCCCCAAAAGGAATTGTTGTTTTACCAGTAGCTTCTTTACATCTTCTGTTAATCCAAGCAAACATTTTTTGACCAACGACAGAGAATTCATCAATAATCAAATATCTGACACCATTTAAGTTGTCTTGCAACCTGGACAATGCAGAAGACTTCAAAGGACCATTTCTCTTTCCCCTTATTGGTAATTGTAAAAGGGTGTGTAAAGTATTGCCACCAACATTGTAAGCAGCAATTCCAAAGAAAGCACAGACTCTGCACGTCTCCTTAAGCAAACAATTTAATGCATCAATAACATAACTTTTGCCTGAACCAGCTAATCCCATGATTATCATCAATAGTTGATTTTCATCTTCATTTGAGAAGTGTTGTTTAACAATATCATAAGCAGTCCACTGAGCATTATTCAAGGAGTTAATATCAACAGATGATTCACTGGATGTTGTTTCTCGAGTGTAGCTTTTTTTCTGTGTATTAATCCAATGGGCCATATCACCAACCTGTTGTGAAGTGTACTTTAGTCTGTCATTTTCCCAGTACGATTCTGGCAATTCTAAATTGTTTTGATCATAATTTAAATCAGTTTTTGACTTAAGCTCTGCAAGGTACATCCACTCTTCTCGCTCACCAGACTCGTTTTGGCATTCTTCGTCACTTAAGTGTTCATCATTCATGTACTCTGACATTGTATCCAGTTGGACTGACCAATCTGGAACAAGTATTTTTGCTTGCGGTGTGTTAAGAAAAGTTTGCCATGTTTCAATATAAACAGAATCACAATCGTCTTGGTTTTCCCATGCATTATTAAAAGAACATAGCCAAGGTTTGTACTTCAGGAGCTGGTATTTACAAAATAAACCATATGATGGACCTTTAGGGTTGGATGAATAATTTGGGTATGTTTTAATGACAACAGATGCATTTCTCTTTGCTATTCCCGTTTTTCCTTTACAGAATGAAGATGCAAACTGCACAAAGTTTAAATCAGATATTCCAGGGAAATCACTTTCACAAAGATTTCGTTTTGCATACATGTCAACTAATGATGGTTCAGTATCAAGTGAATTACCTTTAACCATAATTTTTCGTGAACTATCCAGGGAAGCAGAAACAACTTGGAATGAAGAGCTCACAAGTTTTATAGAAAGCAGCTGATGCATAACTTCCTGAATGCCCATATCTCTTTGCCCAACAGCTCTCATCATAATTTTTTTAATGACATTTTTGTTATCACTGTCATGTGATGCTTCATGCAGCACTGAAGTGAAAACTTCTTTAGCAACTGAGGACATTTTTTCGCCTTTAGAAGCATATTTTGCAATGTATTCTAAGCAGGAATGGTAATCAATAATAACCTGAATATCACAATTTGCTCTCCATCCTTGTAACTGTAAACGTTGATGGTTGTTAAGGCGATTGTCATTTCGTTTTGTAACTACTTTAACCTTGTAATGAAGTTTGCTATCTTTTGAATGGATTTTCTCATACTCCAAGTGAGTTTTATCACAGCAGTCTTTAGGATAGTTAAATCTACAGGAGTAATTGTCATCTTCATTTTTTTTTACGAAGGCAATAAGCCGTTGAACACTGTGTATGTCTTTGAACTAAATTGACAAGATTGTCATAATCTTTATCCCAATCTTGTTTTGGAATATTCTCAAAATGTTTTTTGCAAGGGTGAATGTCTGGTTTGACCCAATTGCCATCATCAGGGTTACAAGGGTTTTCTGTTGACATCAGGAAATCAACATAGTTACAAATAATGTTCTCTGCCTCTTTTCCATTACAAATCAGCTGTTGTTTTTTCATTAAATCTTGTTCTGAAAGTGTGTTTTTTATGTTTGTTTCTGTGAGGCACTTTTCTGCAAGGTATCCTGCAAGTGCTTGTTGAGAAAGTTCACAAAGATTTGGATCATTTTTAAGCTTGGCCACTCCATGACAGTGAATGGAACCTCGTTGAACAGCATATTCATATCTAAACCAATGCCATGTTGCACCAAGACTTTCTTTAAGCCAATATTTTACAAATTTTTCAGTGCGTTCAGTGAATAGCCAGTCAAGTAAGTGAGGATTGTTAATGACATTTTCTCTTCGCTCAGAATCAGATACCTTGCTATCACAATTCATCAGTTCATGAAATTCTGGCCAGTGAAAGTCAGCACATGACAAAGTCCAAAAAATTGTTGGAGGTCCATTTTGATTTATGATTGCTTTTAAATCATCCCTTGCTTTGTTCCAGTAGGCATTTGTTCCAGTGACATTTTTGGCATAGTGCATCAACTTTGACATGAGAGAACTGTAGGTGTTGCTCTGTAACATTTCCTTTAATTCTTCTAAAGTCAAATTTGCTTCTGATGGATTTTGCTTCAAAAAATAACTTCCTTGGCCCAAAATTCGTTTGCGGTACAGCATATTGTAAGCCCAATAAGCAAATCTAGGATGGGATGCAAATCTGTAAACCCACTTGTCATTTATCTTTTCCCCAAATTTAATTAAATGTTTCAACTTGTTAGCAAATGCTTCTGTTACACTATCACTGGTATCAAGCAGAATAGCATTGTTGGTTGGATCACCCTTACCATCTGGAAAAAGAGTAGGAAAGGACATTGCAGCTAAATATTGTACACTGAACTCATTTAAAGGTTCACTTCCCACCTGCCAATCATGCTTTTCAGATTGTTGTAAAAACTCTTCATGAAGAATTTCTTTTTCCTTTCTTTTGTGAACGTTTGATGGAAGATAACTACTCATTTCACTTTCATCATTGTAAACTCTTTCATTATTGTCAACATTGGTTGGACCTACATCAACACCAATTTCAGTTGTATCATCTTCTGCACACTGAATTTTTGTTATGTCAGAAAGCACACCATTTTCAGGCAATGCTTGAAGAGCATCTTTGTCTATTGTAATGCTTTGATACAAATGGTTGTTTGGTTCCCCATTTTTATTAACACCAGTAAGCCAGTAAAGAGCATCAGAAACTTTTTTTCTCCTTACTGTGAAATCTCTAGAATTGTTGTCCTTGCCTTTTATTGTAAAAACAATTACTGGAAGATCTTTTGGGCATCTGGGGAGTACATCAGCCAGCTGTTGTACATCCTGTGGTAAAGTTATGACATGTCCTTTGTAAGCTTTTTGACCACCCCTTGGTTTTGTATACACATGCATTACTGGGAAAGCTCTAGCTATAAGCATTTCCTCAAACTGAGTTAGACCTTGAAGCTCTTTAGGAACTGGAGATGGAATCATTGAATTTTCTGTTGAGAATTTTTTTGGAATACTCTTGTCTCGTGCACACCTTGAACAGACATATTTGCTTACTTGCTTTGGTTTTGTTTGTCGAGGCCATGCCTCATGACATACTGTGCACTGATAGATACACATTTTCATTGACTTATGAAATTTTTTCATCATTTCTTTTGGTAATTTCTGCTCATGGAGTTCCCCAGATTGAGTCCTGGTGTTGTGATTTAAAGCTTCTTCAGAATGACCATTATCTGCTTCGTCGTGAACCAAATCATTTGACAAAGGTATACCTTGAGTGTGAACCTGTGTGCTTTCTACATAATGGGATTTTGTATTTAGGTCAAAGTATTTGCCCATGTTATTGTCTTGTTGCTGATTTGATATTTCATCATTTTCAGGTAAACTGTATGAAGTGTCATGTTTTGGTCTTTTTTGCTGAACATTTTCCTGGTTGATTCCTGGTGGAACAGTCCTTTTACCAACATGTGAATTTGTGGTTGCTTTACAATGTTCTGAGATCTTATCTTCTTCAATGTAATCATTTTCTTTGACATCAACATCTTCTGGTGGACTGCATAAATTGTCATGCTTTGGTCTTTTTTGATGACCATTTTCCTGGTTATTTTCTGGCGGAACAGTCCTTTTACCAACATGTGAGTTTGTGGTTGTTTTACAATGTTTTGGGATCGTATCTTCTTCATTGATAAGTTCGAAAACAGCAAAAAACCAGCCACCTGGAAATTGCATCTGCACAAAATCTAGACTTTTAAATTCTCTCACTAATCTTTTGAAATCATCAAAATACAGCCATTTACCATTGTTTTGGATAGCACATGTGAAATGAGCTTGACTGCAACGCACAGATGCTTTCAATGTGTAAAAAGAGTTGCCAACTATTATTTTGTCATAAAGGAACACGCTTTCCCTTATTTCTGGAGAGAATTCAATGAAAAGAAACTTTGAATTGACTACAGATGAAACCATTGGTTCTTTTGCTAAACATCCACAATCTTTGCAGTTTAGTCTTCCAGGTTGTGTATGAACTTCTGAAACATACAGTGGCCAAGAACTGGTGTCATACCCAAGTTTACTTAACTCAGTCTGTGTTACAAAGGTCAGAAAAATCCTGCTGTCTAAAGTAATCTGATGTTCACAACTTTCACAGTAAGATTCAAACACTCTCTGTGTTGCAAAAAGGCTGAGCTCTTCTGCATTTAGAGATCCAAAAGTTTTTGCCTCAAATATTTGACTAAAAGCAGCATTACAATCTCTTGCTTGAAACGAACTACAATGCTGTCTGAGATATAACCAAACTGGTTCTCGAATCTCTGATAACAGTTTGATGCCTTTACTAAACTCACAATACTGTGCAGTAGTATTGAAAAGCAGCTCAGGAAATTTGCTCCTGGCTGAAAGGCTTGACAAATGTGAAAAAAAGACATATCTCGAAAGCTCCAAAAAACAGTCAACGGCGCAAGAATAAATACCAGGTTTTTGAAAGACAGAGTTCAAAAAATGAAGATATGCTGTCCCTGCCTTGTTTGAATGGCTATTGAGCAAAATTGTTGTCGTCTTCCTCTTTGTGTTAGATTCTGTGTCATGCTTACTGAAATTATTGTTCGCTCTACTGCAAGGCGATTGCTTACATTTTCCAGTCAAATCACCTCCTTTTTTCCTTCTATCTAACTTTATTTTGCTTCCTGTCATGCCATTTTCCTTGTGAGGTACTTGTTTTACTTTTTCGTGCGCATGCGCACTTGTTCTATTTTGGAATTTATCACAATCCTTTGTCATTTTTTCAGGTTGATTATTCCTTACTCTCTCAGTTTCTTTTGAAGAATCAGATAGTTTTCCTGTCATGCCATTCTCTTGTTGAGGTGCTGAGTTTGCCTTTTTGCATACCGATACATGTGCACTTGTTTTTGTTTGGGATTTATCACAATTCTTTGACAATTGTTTTGGTTGATTATTCCTTACTTTCTCAGAATCTCTATGAGTATCGGACAGTTTTTGCTCTTTCACACCACATGACGTTTCTGTAATACTTATTGTATCGATGCAATCGATCTCGATAGCATGTTCAAACACTGCAAAAAACCAGCCACCTGGAAATTGCAATTGCAATATATCAATACTGTCATATTCGCTTACAGATTTTCTTAAATCATCAAAATACAGCCATTTATCATTGTTTAAGATAGCACATGTAAAATGAGCTTGACTGCAACGCACAGATGCTTTCAATGTGTAAAAAGAGTTGCCAACTATTATTTTGTCATAAAGGAACACGCTTTCTCTTATTTCTGGAGAGAATTCAATGAAAAGAAACTTTGAATTGACTACAGATGAAACCATTGGTTCTTTTGCTAAACATCCACAATCTTTGCAGTTTAGTCTTCCAGGTCGTGTATGAACTTCTGAAACATACAGTGGCCAAGAACTGGTGTCATACCCAAGTTTACTTAACTCAGTCTGTGTTACAAAGGTCAGAAAAATCCTGCTGTCTAAAGTAATCTGATGTTCACAACTTTCACAGTAAGATTCAAACACTCTCTGTGTTGCAAAAAGGCTTAGCTCTTCTGTATTTAGAGATCCAAAAGTTTTTGCCTCAAATATTTGACTAAAAGCAGCATTACAATCTCTTGCTTGAAACGAACTACAATGCTGTCTGAGATATAACCAAACTGGTTCTCGAATCTCTGACAACAGTTGAACATTTTCAGTAAACTGGCAATAATCTGCAGAAGCATTAAAAAGCAATTCAGGAAATATGCTTCTGGCTGAAAGTTTTGACAAAAATGGAAAAAACACATATCTTGAAACCTCCAAAAAGCAATCTACTGCACAAGAATAAATTCCAGATCTCTGAAAGACAGAGTTCATAAAATGACTCTTGGCCACGTGTCTCATTTTAACATTTTCTCACCTTGCAATTCCTTCTAATTCACTGCTCAATCAGTTCGATTCACTGCTCGATCAAATGCTTAGAATCTTCGCTTCTGTCAATAAAACAACAATAGTTGTAGTTAAAATAAATGCTTTAAATATAACACGCGAGTTTTTTTTGCCGGCTAAAACAGAAATCAATGGATCGAAAGCTGTGTGTAACTTGGCAAAATGTCTCACCTTGCACTTCCAATAATTCACTGCTTGATCAACAATGCTTGATTCACTGTTCGATCAAATGCTCGACTCTTGTTTCTGCAATTAAAATAACGATAGTTGTAGTTAAAATAAATGCTTGAGTTTTTTGAATTAATGATATGATGCTCCGGCTAAAAGCCGAAACTGCGAAAGCAATGAATCGACAGCTACAGTGTAGCCAGATAAGCTTATACGGTATGTCTCAAGTAAAAACTCTCTCACTTCCCTGCGAGTTTCAATGCTCGCGATATCTTTTTGAACTCTTTGTGAACTTTATCTCAGTTAACTTGTCTTGGTTGTGGCCTGAGTCTTTCAAGCCCCTCGTGCAAAGTGTGATTTGTGTCTGACAAATCTCGGTTTTGGATTGAGTCTGTCAATCCTTCAAGCGAACGAAAGTTGCTCGCAAAACGTTTTCAAGAGAAATTTATAGACCAATACGTACCTTTCTTGTTTTTGATCAAATCAATTGCGTAAGTTTCGGCTTCTAGGCTTGTGGAATCAATAAGGCTTCAATAAAGCTTGAAGGGACTGCAAAATATCCTCACTTCGAAAGGCTGTCCGACCGCAATCAACGTTTACAAGCGTCGTTTGTTTGCTTGTTGTCATCCGTGCACGTGCTCATGCTTGGGCTGTCATCATTACCCAATCATCGTTTACTTGCGTCATCATTGACCAATCACCGTATGTCGGCATTTTACAACTCCCGATACCTACTTGCGGGCTTTCAGCTTGTCGGCATTTTACAACTCCCGAGACTATTTGCGGGCAAAAATTGATCAAATCGAGATTTTTCCCAGTATATACTATATATTCGCGCGGATTACAATGATGCCTCCTCGGGTTTTGGCCTCTGGGCCAAAACCCTGCGGGGGCAATGAATAAAATTTGAATGATAATTGTCACACAAAGGCCACTTGAAATCGAGAGTAAAATCGGTAAATGCTTTCATTTAAAAACGTACAACATCGTAGAATAAAAGCTACACTTCAAGGCTCGTGTCACAGTCACTTTGTGCAAATGCTATGTGCACTAATTCAAGCGGATGGAAAAGGATTTTCACTTACCTTTCCTTCTAATCCCCGGCTGCCAGCCATGCTTTCTTCAACGTGACCGAAGTGATCGATGTCATGCCCCTCATAATGACTTGTGAAAAACCGCTGACCAAGTCATCGACTCATTGACTCATGACTCATGACTCATAGACTCATTTGACTCATAAAACAGGGGACCTCGTTTTTTTTATTCCCTGTTTTTGTAGACTTTTGTGATGAATGGCCTTCTTTGTACTCAACCGAGGTGTGGTGGTAGCTGTTCAAATTCTCAAGTAAAGTATCTAGGGGGTTGGTCTTTCTCTTGGTAAAGCAATTGTCTACCCATCTGTCACAAAATGGCAGGTTTCCAGGTGTCACAACTTCGTCTTCAAGACTTTGCAGACTCGAGACCAAAATGTTGCTGGAGGAGACTAGTTTTGGTGTTTTTCTCTTTTTGCTCACCATTTTGAAAACATGTAATTGCGTTATTTGGATGGGCTAAGGGTGAACTGTGCTTTCTAAACGTTGTTTGACATTTTCAAACAGAAGCTCACAAAAGGTAACATGGTACTGAAGTTAAATTTTGTACAAAATTTATTGTCTGAAATGAGTTAAATTATAAATTCAACCGAAGTAGAATTGCCAAATTAAGGAATAGTGAATCCAGTTCAAGTGTCCAAATAGAGAATAATTGATAATCTGATTAATCAGTATACCAGCTACTTAATGTGTTACTATTCCTTGAACATAAAATGATAAAAAAAAAACACTTCATCTTGCTGATACCTGCCATGAGACATACTGACATTTCATTTCACATGTGGTACCACGGTTCTGATGTGAGTTTTCTGTCAAAGTGTTCACGAAGACTGTGGACTTTCACATGACCCTGCAAATTTGAACAGTACCATATCCCGACCCATGCTTACAGTAAAAGATAGGGCAAAGACCTGTAAGAGGGCGTAGGTTGGACTAGGGGGAGGGCGGTTAGGAAAAAGAGACCAACCACTGTGAATTCGCATGGTCTCAATATCGCACAGGATGCTCGAATGGCTGACCCTATTCCCCCGAGTATCGAGTAAAAAGAGCGCCTATTCAAGTATGATTAGATCTTTCACAGTGCACATGACTTTGGACAGTACTATATCCTGACCCATGCTTTTTGTACAAGGTGGGGCGAAAACCCGTGAGGACCCATTTCCTTACATCACTACTCCCCCCGACCCACTAGTACGTGTCTTATACCCAATCCCAATCCCACTCCTGACCAATCCGGGTAAAAGAACGAGCGGCTCGATGACTACAGTTTGTCAAGTTTATGTTTCTTCGGAGACCGTCTTGTAACGGGTAGGGGCTCGGAAGTCCAGGGAGCCAGTTGTGTAGGAAAGGCCGGTTCAAAGCCAGTGAGCTGATTAAGCTCCTCGTAGTGAGTAGTTGTTTTGGGAGTGGCTTGGGCCACTCGTGCAGGAGAGACTTGTGTAGCTGCAAATAATACTTTGCCGCGTGGTGAGATCTCCGTGCTACGTGGGCATTGATGTTGTCCAAAGTACTATCAGTAAGGGCTGTTACCCTCCACAGCGGAAGCTTTGGGGAGTTTTGTTGCTGAGGCCAGCCTCAGACAAGTAACCTTTAAGGCGGGCTTCAGCAGCATCTGTTGAAAAGGCATCAAGAAGGACTCTGTTTCCACTGGTTGTCCGAAACAGAAGGCCGTCATTCACGGAGATCTTAATCGTGTGACAAATGGCCGTGTAATCATGTATAGTCTTCACTGAGCAGATGCAGGGGTTTAGGTGTTGGGTGACTGCGAAAACCCTGAAGTCGCCCAAGCAAAGAGTTTTCCGAAGACATGGTTAAAATGTGACACCTAATATGATGCCTTTGTCATTCAGAAGACGCAATATTTCGGCTGCCTTGATGTGGCTCAGATCTGATGGCTGGTCGTCAGAAAGAAATGTAGTTTGAAGTAAGCCAGATCCCTAGCATGAATATAAATATGAATTGGGTCCGTTCCTGCCATACATAGCTTATTATCGATGACTTGCCAAAGGGTTAAAAGATCACTGATAAATAAAGGTTCTACCTGTTTCGGGGTAGCGCACACTTGCAGTTTTTCTTCTGTCACCCCTTTTAAGTATCATTTTAAGCGTTGTATCGTCTTCTGTCCCCCCTTTTAAGTAATCCATGGGCAACAGGATTAAATGCTTGGACCTCCGATGCGGTGAGGCCAGTACTCTCCAGATGGTTGCACATGGTAGCTCTAAGTTTACCTAGCTAAGAGTCGATGATTTTAAATGCCAAGCAATGAGGACACTCGCATGGAAGGATTTGTTTGGAGTTGGTGCCTTGATGAGGGCAGGACTCCCTGTGTATCTGAGTTTTTGAATCCTTGTCTTTCCAGATGAGAAAATAAATAACGTCTCTAGGTGAGACATTATCCAGGGACTTAACAAGGGATAATCTCTCAAGAAAGGCCACTGACCACTTGCGTGAGGGCTGATCGACAGGGTTCAAAGCACTTGCAACCCATTGTTTAGGGAGAGCCACATTATAACGTAGAGTAGTGACAAAGGTGGACTTCAGGGCTACTTCCTGCTGGGAATTGCTCCTATAGCACTGCCAGCTTGGCCGTTTCGGTAGCTTGACCATGGCGTGCCTCCTCAAGTACCCCTTGCAATTTATTGAGGGCGACCGCCTTGTTGGAATTTAGCCTGTGACAGTAGGTTTTAAGTTCATCATGAAGGCTTTGAAAACGCAGCGAGTGATTTGTGCCAGTGAGGTTGGAGAGCTGACCTGTCAAATCTTAAACGAGGGAGACAAGTTCCTGTAAAGGCAAAACTAGATGTTATTAATTTCGATGAAGAAACAATACGACTTACGTATAGCATTCCCTTTAAAGTCACTAAAGACATCAGACTCACTATTTTACAGTTCAAGATTATCCATCACATTTTACCCACTAATGCCACTCTTTTTAGGGACTCACTTATTCAACACGAGAAATGCCATCTTTGCAACGAGAAACAAACCTTGATACACCTTTTTGTAACATGCTCTTTTGTACAAACCTTTTGGACCCAGTTTGCTCTCTGGTGGAACAGAAAGCACTCAGACTCTATCAACCTATCAGAACAGAATATAATCTATGGATTCACTCAAGATCTTCCTCGTCGCCTTGGTTTGAACCTCTGTTTAATCATCGCCAAATATTATATTTATACTGCGTACTCGTACTCCATGCGGTCTGCAAAGGGCACTTCAGGAGCAGCTACTGTTGCCATGGTAACGGACCTTTTGACCTCAGGATCTTGTTTACTTGGTTCAATGCCAACTTCTTCTTGAGTTTTCATAGTCTGAGGCCACTGGTCTTCGTTCTTCCATAGAAATTCTGGGCCAGAGATCCACTTTGAATTCATTATCTCTCGGGCACTTATACCACGGGATCCCTCATCGGCTGGATTTGACTTGGTTTCCACATACTTCCATTGTTTGGGAGAGGTCTTGTCTTGAATTTCTTGAACGCGATTGGCCACGTACACGTGGAACCTTCGGGACTCGTTTGAGATATAACCAAGTATCACTTTACTGTCGGTCCAGAAGATTTGTTCCACATTTTCTAGGCGAAGTTCCTTTCCTAGTTGAGTGGCAACCCTCACGGAGACCATGGCTGCGGTTAACTCGAGCCTTGGGATAGTGACTGGCTTGAGTGGTGTAACTCTCGACTTTCCAACCACAAACGAGCAGTGGATCTTGCCTTGTTCATCGGTGAGTCTTAGGTATGAACACTGTCCATACCCCGTGTTGCTTGTATCGGAAAAGTGGTGGAGTTCCGTTTTCACAATATGACCAATTTCTTTGGATTTGTAGCATCTAGGGATCATAAAAGTTTGTATGCAGCGGAGGTCTGATCTCCATTTTTCCCATCTTGCTTTCACAGTGTCTGGCACAGGATCATCCCAGCCAGTGTTTTCCTTGCAAAGTTCTTGCAAAATCTTCTTGCCTTCTAACAGGATAGGAGCGATGAATCCCAGCAGGTCAAAAATCAAGCTGACTGTGGATAGTATCCCTCTTTTGGTAAATGGCTTGTCTTTCAGCGTTATCCGAAAGTTAAAGGAGTCGTTTTCGATGCACCACTGGACTCCGAGCGCGCGCTCTACTTGCAGGAAATCTTGATCCAGGTCAAGATTTCTTATATCATCGGCTCTATCTTCAGTTGGTATGCTGTGAATAACTTCTTTACTGTTGGAAACGAACTTGTGTAAATTGAAGCCTCCCCTCCTGCACATCTCCTTCACGTCTTTGATAAGCTTCACAGCCTCACTTGCTGACGGTACGGACTTGAGACCATCGTCGACATAAAAGTCATCGCGGACAAAGTCAGCTGCTACGGAACCAATTTCCTTCTCATTGTCGTTGGCATTAGATTTTAAGGCGAAATTTGAGCAGCCTGGTGAGGATGTGGCTCCAAACAGATGTACGGTCATCCGATACTCTTTTGGGCTCTTTTGAGGTGTCGCCGTTTTCCCACCAGAGAAAGCGTAACAAGTTTCTGCATTCTTCGTTGACTTTCACTTGATGGAACATC
Source organism: Siderastrea radians (assembly GCA_964017195.1). Classification (NCBI taxonomy): domain Eukaryota; kingdom Metazoa; phylum Cnidaria; class Anthozoa; order Scleractinia; family Rhizangiidae; genus Siderastrea; species Siderastrea radians. Next base: position 25,312,157 of record OZ024888.1, on the reverse strand, counting down.
CCTTCGACATCACACATGAAGGCAATGGCTTCTTTTGAAATCTGCATAGAACGCCAGTCAAATTGTTGGACATGTCTGGTCCTTGAAGTAAATGTTTGTTCAAAGAGTCTCCTTTAAACTCGGCGGAACAGTCGAAGACGACTCGTATCTTGTTTGGTTTCTTGGGGTGATATACCCCGTGGTGTGGGATATACCATACTTGCTGATTGCCTTCTTCTTCATTGATGGCCGGGGCTTCTTCTGCATAACCATCCTGGGTTACCGTGTTCATGAAGTTGACGTAATCGTTTCTATACTTCTCATCAGACGCAAATCTTCTCTTTAGGTTCTTTAGTCGACGAAGGGCCATCTCTTTGTTGTTTGGCAATCTTACGTTCGGATCCTTTAGAGGTAGGGGCATTTCATAATGCCCATCTTCTCGACGATGTATGCCTTCAGTAACGATCTTTAGAAATCGTCTGTCTTCTTGGGAAAGTGCTTGTTCTGGCTCATTTCTTTCAGAGAAGTCTAATTCAAGCATCTCATTTACTTGGAAAGGGTTCAGGATCTCCTTCGCTTGAGCGTTAATCACAAACTTGCTGTGAAGACGTTTGGGATCTCCTACTTCTTGAGTGATGATCCTGTTACAGATGGATTCATTCTCTTCAAATTCATCCAGGGTGTCCCTAACTGGTGTAATCGGTCCGATAATTCCCCATCCCAGTAGGGTTCTTGTGGCGTATGGATCATCCGCCCTTCCTGTTATAACCTCCCGTGGCTTGAGTGCTCGAGGGCAGTTGCACCCAATAAGAAGGCCCACTTCTAACCTTTCTTGATAAGGAGGAATCTTGTCTTGAATTCTTTGCAGGTGTGGCCATCTACTTGCTGTCTCGGGCCGAGGAATTTGATTTCTCCTAGAGGGAATAGCATCACGCGAGTATACCTTGGGCAGCTCTTTTTGTACTCTTTTATCGAATCTCTCAACCATTAAGCCATCCACTTTCTGGACTGGTATCTCCGTCCTTCCGTGCATTATGTAAAGCTTCAGGTTGACCTCTGGAGCTTCGACACCGAGCTTCTTTAATACGGAGGATTTAACGAAGGTAGTATCGCTGGCGTTGTCCAGGAGCGCATACACCAACACCTCGGATTGTGGGCGGTCCTTGTGATGAAGCCACACAGGGATAATCATGGAGTTAATCACGTTGCTGTCTGGGGCATTGGCACAGTTGCTAACAGCTTCTGGGGTTGTGGACTCATTGGAACTGCATCCTTCTCTCGAAGATTCTTCTTTATTCTTCGAATCATCGTGCAAAGACGTAGGATGTGGCTTCGCGCATGTTCCACACTTCAATCTTGTCGTACAAGCTCTCGAGAGGTGCCCACCTTTAAGGCAACCAAAGCACAGGCCGCTCTCTCTTACAAAGGCTATGTGTGCTTGAAGACTTCGCTTCTTATACTCTGTGCAATCTTCTAGGGAGTGGTTTCCTTGGCATGAAGGACAGCATGTCTGCGATCGTCTTAATTTATGCTGATTCTCCTCGGGCTTTGTTGAGGTTGATAAACTGTTCGCTGAGGGAGAACATCTTGCGTTGCGACCTCTGTAGGTACTAGCTGGGGAATTACTGTCACGGTTTGATTCTTTATTTCGTTCTCATTTTAATGCATTGGGAGAGAAGACAGGATCAGTTGCCAATTCAGCCTCCAATTTTACAAAGTCTACGAGGTCACTGAAAGAGACGACGTCCTCTGTTCTTTCCCTCCAATCACGCGCGTAGCGGCACCATTTAACGCCAGAATAAGACGGAAGTTTTGCGCTAACTTGGACGAGTGTTTCTGTTGAGTTTAGCTCACTCATAAACTTCATAGACTTCATAGCTTCTTTGCAATGGAACAAGAAGTCAGAGAGTTCTTGAATTCCCGAGCTGTCTCCATCGCGAATTCTTGGCCACTCGTGCAATCGAGACTTGAAGCTTTCAGCGACGTGATAAGGATCTCCAAATCTTTGAGCTAACAACCTCTTTGCTTGCGTATAACCATCGCCTGCATTCATCGCTACGAAACCCTTGACCACGTCATTTGCCTTTTCGGTCGTGTACTTGTTGAATTGCTGTTGAATAACCTGTCTCTACTTGCTTCTACCTTACTTTCAATGATGATTTCGAAGGCTTGTATGAAGGTAGGATGATACTCCATAACGTTCCCGCTGAAAATAGGCGGTTCCTGTACAGGCAGCGAATTAATTTGCTGATTTGCAATCGCGGTGCTAAGTTCCGTTTGTCTTTCTTGTAATTTAATCAGTTCTTTAATCGTGCTTTCGTTTAGACTATTTGTCTCTTGGCTCTGTCCGATCTTTATGTTTGGTTTAAGTTCCGCTGAGGTCGAGGGCTCCACTTGTGAAGGGTCTAGTTTCGTAAGAATGGTGGAGAATAGGGATTCATCTTGATGGGTTGTTTTCCTTTTTCTTGATAAGTGAATTTGTCACCACTCAAATTATCTTTGCGGTCATCCTCTTTAACAGCGTCAATTGGCGGTTTCTGGTTGGCGTGACCGTCGGTTTTGTGGTCATCATTGTCTTCGTTTAAAATCCTTTTCATCGCATTTTCTTCTGCCTCGGCCACAGAAATTTCTTTTAACAATTGCAACTTTCTCATTTCATGTTCTTGTTCTAGGAACTGTTTTTCAACTTCAAGCTTCGCCTTTCTTGCCGCTGCTTCGATCCTGCGTGACCGAGCCGAGGCCCTGGATGTGTTAGATTGCTTTGAGCGCTTTGTGGTTCTGGATTCATCAGATAAGGCAGATTTAGGTTTCGATTTCTCAACTTTCCTTTCCTCTAAATAAATTTTATCGACAAGTTTAATTCTCGTGTCCATAGATTCTCTGTCTTGAAGGTCGAACCAGCGATAGGACGATTCCCTTTCTTCCTCTGAGTCGAGAAATTCGTGAAACTCGCGGTGAGCGTCATTGAATTCTTCCTTCATTTTGTCAAGATTATCGCGTGCGAGCTGCAGGGAAACCCATGCAGGTTGATCGCAATCTAAAAGTTCCTTTATTTTATCAAGCTGCTTTCGCAATTTGGAGCTGCACTTCTTTCGTTTCGTATCTAGCAATTCCCTTTTATATTCTCGCCCTTTCTCGGTTGATTTTCTTTCGCGTGATTCCTTAATCTCGCCGGACGCCGTGTCTTCGAATTCCTGACATTTTTTCGAATTCGCATCTTTTTCGACAAGTCCATCTTTGTTTGCATCAATTTCTTCACCGGACGCTGCGCCCTCGAATTCCTGGCATTTTTTTGAGCTTGTTTCTCCTTCGACAATTTCATCTTTATTTGCATCAACTTCTTCTTTCTTTGATTTCGTACCCATTGCGAATGACACTTTAATAGTTCATTGACGATCCAATACTTCTTCAGAGGCAACGGTGATATTTTACTGTAGCGGCAAGCGACTCTCAAGAATTATCGAGAGGTGTCGTGAGCCGGTAAAGACGATAACTCTAGGACTATTTTACGGGCTGACGCATTAAAGCATGCTGGCATAGAATAATTGACTTGATTTATTCTCTTCTCACCGATTGCAGTAATCTTGTTAAAAGCCGTAAACTGAAATTTGATTAAAATATAAAGTATAAGCTACTTAAGAAACAACTGTGGTTGTGAGCACTTAGCTCCACGAGACGATTGTGTACTACGACTTGTACAAAACTTATAGGAAACTTGCAAACAAGCTTCTCGTGATACTAAGCTAATTTCGGCAGCCTAAAAAGCTAAGACTAGAGCTAATAATAGAAATAAATCCTTGACCTGCACCTACAATTACAAAGCTATTGAAAACAATAATTCTTTATACGGAATAGCCGCAATAACTATTAAGGCGAGATCAATAAGAAAACTAACGAATTGAAAAACTAGCAATTACAAAGACAGAGTAAACACTTACATATCAGTCCTTCGCTTGCCTCTAAAGGAGACTGTTACTTAAACTTGTAAGGGCTTGACTTGTGCTCAGGACGAAAGCGCGGGAACTAATGACAATCTAAATAACTACGTGTTCCTTTTGACAGAGACAATAAGGCCTAATTGTTGCTTGATTAGAACGGAAATACGTAATTATGTGATAGGACTACAATAAATCATTGAGCGTTCATTACAAGCTGGTTCTGCAAATTCAAAGAGAACTAACCTGAAAGGACTCCTTGGATGGGCTGATGGAAGTGCCAGCAGCAATGGATCCAGAAGCTGAGGGTGGCATAGAAGTGCCGGTCAGGGTTGTCCTGTTCGCAGCGCTTGCTTGAGCTTCAGAGGTTTTGCTTTGGGCAGAACTACCGGAAGACCCGGTGGTCAAGGCTGTTTCCCCATCTAAAATAGTACCAACCTTACCAGAAGGTATCTGAGGGTCTGTTTGGTCATTACGATTTCGTTTTTTGGAGCTCAATGAGTGAGATCTGTTCAGCTCGAAGGCTTGAGTAAAGAGAGCCCTATTTAAGAACAGTGCGCATCACTCGGGACAGTAACGTAGTTGACTTGTTGCTTGAATGCTGCAAAAGTTTGATTGACAGTTCCACTCTAATCCAGATTATTGAGTCAAGACTGTCAACTTACATCTGATCAATACTGTCAACTTTGCTTAGTTTAATGACAACTTTCATTGGGTTTTTGTGGTATTCAAATGTGGAGCTTGTTAATGTTGGTTTTGGGGGCTGACGTGTCTTTTGTTTTGTGCGATAATGTCACAGGATGTAAATTTGTGTCAGTGAAGGCATATCTGTGGGTTGGTGCTATCAGACTTTAAAAAACGTGCAGAAACTGCATTTGTGTGGACGTTTGTTGGCATTATTGGTGGTAAAAAAATCGTAAGAAAATAATAAATAAATAAATAGTTTAATAATACTTTACACAAACTGTACAATAAAATAATAAAGGAGAAAAATAAATAAAAATAATAAATAAACAAATAAATAAATAGGAAACCAGCAGGTAAAGTAAACATACATGAACTGAATTGATTTGAACTGCACGTGCATTGGTGTTTGCCAAACGCTTGTGTAATCTTTTCAAATTGCTATTGCCAGTTTTAATTAGGACCATTGTTTATCTACCTTTTTTTAAAATGAAAAAAGTGAAAACTGGCACAGCCTAGTGCATTATGTCTCTGGTGGTCACGTATTTAATATAACCTTTCTGGGTTTGCACTGACAAATTTGGTGAACTATTTGAGATTTATTGGTTATGGCATCCAGTGATATTGTTACAATTTGCCATTAGTGAGTCTGAGACACACCCCATGAAAAGTTCCAGACCAAGACCAATGAGCCCCATTTGTCAAGTGCTTTAACTTTTAATATTATAATTAGATGTTTACTATTGTTTATACTTGAACCATTAACAAAGTACAGTATGTAGTTATTGTGAAATACTAATATTATTACCTAGACACATTCAGGTTTTTGTTGAACTTGGTGAAGATATAACAACATGTGAAGTTCTTTCCTTTGTTGTGCTTCAGCCGTCTGTGTGTTTTCCACCACTAGCACAGCTTTGTGCTTTGCATCTCAAGTAGTCTCATATTTAATGTAAACCTTGCTGCACAAAGAATTGTTTGGCTTTGTTGGTTCTCCTTTCCATCCCTAAACAAGCACTACAACGTTCAACAGTCTGTCATCCTGTTTGCTTCCTTTTACTGGTGAGCAGTCAATCAAAATACTGGTATCACTTCATCTAATCAAGCCTTTGGTGAGAATTATGTAACCCTTAAAATCCTGATAGTGCCATATGGCAAATCATGCCATTACTTGGCCAACTGTTGGCCAACTTCTATGAACTTTTGCCACAAGAAAGGTCTCGGAAAGGTCTGTCTGCTGAAAGCATAATATGTTACTCCCCTCCTATATGTGATGTGATTGACCACCCCTACAGTTTTTAGAACATTTTCCCTTAAAATGTTCGTTAACTGCAACATATCTTATCTTATTCTGTGCAGCGAGAGCTGCATATTGAGCTGTAGTCTGTGGGTCTGCCTAATACATGCCAAGATTGAGACATTCCCGGACCTTTTTACTTTTTTGTTCTAGAGCAATTTCTTTGAAATCCATAGCTTCCTTTAAATACTTGAAGTGGATGAAAAAAAGAAACTTCTCAATACCTTTAAAATGCACCTAATACATAAATAACAAACAAACGACTTTGGCTCATAATTTACTAGTTTGTGAGGGGTGTTTGCTTCTGGGGCTTAAAGGGTTACGTTCATTATTCCTTTCATTATTCCATTAACAGCTTGCATACTGCTAGAATTTGAATGTTGATGCATGGCCTATGTGCAATGTTGTTGTCGTTGTTGTTGCTGCACATCATGGGATATGGCACCCAGCCCCCCCCCAAGGATCTCCCTCAGTTTATTATGCGTGACAACCCCCATAATCTCCAGTGTTGCCCCATAATCTCCTCCACTTCAGCTTGACTAACAGCTGCATTTGCAACCAATGATATCAACTTCAAGTTTCTTAGTATTACAAGGCAACCCATACGTCTTGTACAATGTTATTCAATGGTTTGTTGTCTTCAACTTCATTCCTTGCAGATAGACTGTCATTCCATGGTCTGACAATTTTCAATCTCATTGATGCATCTGTGCCCTCCCTCAAGGATGAATTCAGATTGTGACGTTTTTAGGGCGTGCACAAACTCCTTGGCTTCCTTCATACTTTGGAAGCTGAGATAATAGTGAATGGCTACTCCTCAAGGTTATGGGGGCCTGGCTGTTCTCAAGTCATGATTAAGGATCTTGTCCATTCTCCCAAATTGGGCATCAGATACTGGGTAGCAAATATGCAAGCCATACTCCAATCTGCTTTGTACTGTGGCTCTTACAATGCTAACTAGACTGCTCAGCTTGATGCTCTGCCTAGCAGCATAGCATATCCCACCAAGAGATTTTTTTGCCTTGTTGATGTTGTCACTGATAAGCTTAACCATAGTCGGCTGACAATCTGTAACTTCACCAAGGTATGTCACAGTTTCTCCTGCATAAGTAAGTCATGGTTAACCCGGTGTCACAGTGGATTTGGACCCTCTCGCTGATTTGGACCCCCCTGAAAACAAGCGTTTTATTGAGTAAAATTGGTAAAATCGTTTTTTGGAGTTGTTAAAGAGGCAAAATAAAAATATTGAAGCAGTTTTTTCTTTTCAAATAATCTTTAATACTTAGAGTAAAAGAGAACCTACAACGCTAGTTTGTATCGATAAATGTTAAAAACTAAACTTTCTTGAAGATATCTTACAATATTTTCTACCATAACTGACTTAAAGCGAATTTATAAATCCGCGCTAAGAAAAACAATAGTATTTGACATCAGCTTGCCGCGGTAATTGGAGGGACGGTGTAGCACGCGTACTTTAAGAAGGGCACACAATGCAATTCTCAACCACGAGGTGTTACTTTAAAACCTCTTTTGTTAAACCGCCCATTCAAACTAGAGGTGTTACCGGTACTTTAAAACCTCCTTTTTAAACCGCCCATTCAAACTATGTTAAATTCAGTATTCTGGAAAAGTAATAACAACGCATATGAAAGAAAACAAGATTTTAAAATCGTATCTTCTGTAAGAAATACCACAGCGCGTACTTTAACTACAACGTTTAGAGGTTTGGCTATGTGCCTAAAACGAACGGTCAATTTACTTGATCTAAAGTCTGACTCTACCTCTATTATGAATAGGTTTGCAGTATTTTGAAACCCAAACAAAACGTTTCTTCGCCAAGATTGAAAAGTGAAATTATTTCGGTACTTTATATGCGAATAACAGCGTGAGTTTTTACAATTACATACGGGGTCCAAATCCGCGAAGGGGGTCCAAATCCGCTAGCAGATTGGTCCCCCGGGGGTCCATATTCGCTAGCGGATCTGGACCGGGGGGTCTAAATTGGGGGGGTCCAAATCCTGCTAGGACACCGCACAAGGTGACAGGCATCCAACCTGAGATATTACCGTTTTTGGAAAACTACAAAGTTTTCCTTCGGTTTAGCCTCCCAACACGATAATATGGCCCCAGATGATTTTCAGACTTGATATTATGTCAGTATGCTATTTCATTAATCCTTATCCAATTAACGAGACTATTAAGAGAAAATCTGGCTGATCTAAACCTAATTTAAATTACAGTTTTTTTCGCAAAAGTCAAGTGATTATGTTTTGATGGCTAACAAAGTGTTCTTACCCTAACTAAGTTTAATTACAATCTTTTCACAGAGAAGTCAACGTCTTATACGTGTATTGTAAGTTAAGGTGGCTATCCTTTTGGCTAATTTTGTTCTGTTACAGTTGTGCATTTAGTGGCTACGTTTAGGTTTTTTGCCTTGCAGAAAACTATCAACTGCTTTCCTGCAGTTTCACTGTCAATTTGTCAGAGATGATATTTGCAGGTGGCATCCTTAATAAAAAGCATCTTCTCTGGATTAAGGGGTTGCTTTCCCCCAACCCCTCTTTCGTTTCTTCCCTCTAATTCGTCTGGTTTTAAGAAGTGGCGTATTAATTTCACTGCAAATTTTTTGGTCAAATCCTCATCTGCTGTTAAGGGTTGCTGTGGCATCTTGGTCGTAAAGGGTTGGATATGAACCTCTGCTGCTTGAGTGATTGCTGAAGTTAGGTGATTGGCAGGTGGTGGGGTCTCATGTACTCCAGTTGGTACCTTGATCAAGAAATCAAGCTTCTAGAGAAAGAGAAAGACACTTTTTTATGCTGGTGATTTAGTTGCTAAATCCAAGTAGCGGCATTTGGACCACGGATGTTAAACTTTCTTCTATTATGCAAAAGTGGTTGTGGTGAAGGGTGAATTTCTCATCACCAAAAAGATTACAAGATTACAACACAGTCAAAATGGAAAAACAATCATGCCATGATTAATGAGTAGTTGCGTGAATGTCAGTTGACCAAGCAAAATCATCAGACATCAAGAAACTACAGGTTTCCTTTTTGCTTGGTAATTACCAGTATAAAAAAATCAAAATAACCTACGGGCTGCTTTTCTTGCTGGAAATTAACCAAGATACATTTGTTTTTCAAAAAAGTAGCATTTTACAAATCACGTGGATTTGTGTGTCTGAGAGTCCCAAACATACGTGAATGAGTGTTAGAATGTTCACAGCATCGTCAAATGAGATGTCTACATCCTCAAGGTTTCAATCCATATATTCTTTGATTAGAATTTGGTTTGGTTCCATACCTAACGTGTTTCTGGATTTTAAGTAAGAGTCATTTTCCCAGCAAAACTGGCATGGCAGACCTATTAATCTATTGGTAGAGTTTGAAGTTTGGCTTTTCCTTGCTGGTAAGTTGGTGTTAAGGTTCAACCATGCTACGATGGCACTGTGGTCCGACAAGTAGGACGGCTGTCTAACAACAAAATTGGCAACATTTAGAAATGTGCGCTGATTGCATATAATTATGTAATAAATGACGCTTGTCCCATTTTTCTCGTGAAAGGTGGGTCTGTGTAGGGTATCTCCATTAACTCTTCCATTAAAGGGACACTATCCCGATAATGTGCACGCGTGAACGTCAGCTGTTATCTTTCAAAAAAACAGTAGAACTGTCACATTGAGGCGACGAGATTACCCCGCGGCCCACGCGGTGATCCGCTGTTTACATTCTCCATTTAATAACAATAATAATAACAAAAAAATAATAATGTTTAGTACTTCTATAGCGCTTTTTACATTTACATATGATCAAAAGCGCTTTACAAACTTCAAAAACCCTCTCTAACCCTTTGCTCGCGTTTTATTGCTCCAAGGAAGCTACAACTTAAATTTCTTGACGAAAAGGGTCTATAGATCACACTCCATGATGCGAAACACAAAATATAAATCACTGGAGATTTTCGGATTTAATTGCAGTGAAAGCTAGAGATTTCTTTGGCGAAACATCCCGTTGGACTTTCGTAACAAGAGGACTTATTAGTTCCTATTGTCGTTTAGAGTGCAGAATAAGGTCAGCTAGCATTTTCAGCGAGCCATCAGCTGCTCTGAAATTCGCGGATAGGATTCTGTTTCCTAAAATTTTCTGCGACCTAAATATTCAGCTAAAAAATCCGAACAGATCAATCCGTATTAGCTTTCACAAATATGCCTTTATAACCTCTGAAGCTATCTTAGAAAGCAGGAAATGATATTTCAAGTATTTTGCTAAAATTTTCTCGTTGGGTGCCCCTGATTATACACAAAGATTTAACAAAGCGTGATGCGAAACACAAAATCCTGCAACAGAATTAAAAACATAAGCCGAGCCCGGCGTTACAAACATCAGCAGGGAAACTCGTCACGCTGCAGTGAATATTTCTGATCCTTTATTGTCGAAAATATAAACATGAGAGGCGGAGAAACCCATAAATTTCCTAAATGAGCCAAATTCAAGGTACCTATTATGCAAGAGCGGCAAAAACCACATTAAGTCGCTTAACCAACGGAGAGTAACAGACAACGAAAGCCACAAGAATCCACCAGTTATGACCTCGATATGACCTCGAGAATGCGATGCCTAAGTTGTAACGGCTCAGTTCAGTCAACATTTAAAAATCCTCCACTCTAAAGCCGCTACAAAAAAACAAGAAGCAAAATGGGTCAAAAGACCAAGATAAGATACGGCGTACAAGTAGAAGTCGTGCAGCGTGCAGGCCTTTCAACCCATCAGTTTATGGCTATGTCGGTCGAATACAGACACCACTGATCCCTTCAGTCGTTTCCATGTCTCATGGATTGCTTTCGTTATATATATTCTGGTATGCTGCTGGTTCCATTTCTTCTTATTCCTTTCACGATTTTCTGAGCTTTTATGGAAGCTGCCTGGAGAAAGAAGCCTTCGACTGGCGCCATAGCGCTTCCCTCCTCTCGGTCCTCCATTTAACGGCATTGAAAACAACGCCAAAAAATCCCAATCTCACACAAATTGGAACGTAACAAAAACTATATATCATTAATCTATAACTGGGAGAAGCTTTAGGGTAATATTGAACTAAACTGAGCACGTTGCAAACGGATTTTTGAAGGTTCTACATCACTTCTCGCATCTTTTGAATTCGTGACATCCTGTATTAGTTTCTTCGATCCAGCTTGACTCCACTCAGAGTCTTGTCAAGCAGTTTCCCAGGAGGGTTCGTTGGTATGCAAATTAGTTTCCTGAGTTGCATGTTTGCTTTCCTTTTCAATTTCACTATTTAGAAGTTGTAAAGCCGTTATTAAACTTTTATTTTCTTCATGGACAGCTTTTGTTTCCTGTTTTAAAGAGTCATAATGCTTTTCTAGATCGTGTAGCCTTCATTTTAGTTCCCTCTTTTCAGCCTGAAGTCTGGTTTCCTGTGATGTTCCCGTTGGTGAAAAATTTGAACTTCTTAGTAGAAAGATCCTCAGGTCGGACTTTGCCAATTTTGTGTCTAAACTGCTCGCTTACCCCATGGATTATGGCATCTATAAGCTTAGAACATCCCAATTGATTATTTCCATCCAAGTCTTCAGCTCTCCTGCCTGGAGTCACAGTTTCATCTTCTCTTTCATCTTTTCTTTTATCGTGATCGCCATCACTTTCAGAGAAGTTAGTTAGGATGTTTGATGCTGGAGTTTGAACCTGTCGCTCACCACTTGTACTTGCAATTTCCAGTAACTTCTTGGCACACGTCTTGGCACACGTTTGGCACACGAGAAACACGTGCAAATTGTAGGAATAGTAAAATTTATTTCACCCTTTTAATTTATTTTTATCACCAATTTGTTGCGCTGCGATGCGTGGCAGCACACTCGTGTGCCAAACAGGCCGCTTGGGACTCGCCAGTTCAAATTTGCATCGAAAACTGCATTGCTGAGATGCCTTTGAGTAAGCAACTTGTGCAGATCATAGGAAAAAAACAAATTTTCCATCAGATTCGAAAGTTTGTGCTGGATTTTAAGGGTCAGTTCGCGGACTCGAATGAGTCAAAATCAGGCCAAATCAAACTACAAAGACCTTTCTTTCGGAAACCGGGATTCTTTTGTCAAAGACACAAGGTTGTGTATTAATTTTGGCGAAACCCCAAGCCGGTCGGAAATTTGAGGGTCTTGAAGCTGCACACCTTGTGAGTATATATACATTTATAGAGTAAGTCAAACTTCAAGTTTCTGAAACCTCCTCCCGGAGCTTTAAATCGGCAAACCAAGCACATAATTACATACATTGACACAGTGTTCATGTTTCTATGCGTTTTTATTTGACTTTCATCCATTCAAAAAGCCTTAATTGTCGTATTCACAAAATCCTTTGTACACAACCGAGGCGGCCATTGATATTCAGCTAGCACAGGTCCGTAGCACAAACAGAGGATGGTAAGCCTGTGATTTGAGCTCTTCAATCTCTCCCAGCCATTTAAACTTAGTTTTATGCCCAGTTTTAGTGACTGGAAGGTACCTGTGTTGTTCACCAAGTTGACTTATGCCAGATGTCACCGAGGGTTTGAAAACACGTTCCTCTTGTTCAGCCATGATGGATGGCTGGATCGATTGATCGATCAATCAATCAAAACACCCCTGGCAGCCAATATGCTGAATATAGGCTAGATATGGTACTACAATATCGGTAAAGGGGAGACTAAAGATAAAGTACAAAGTAGTTCAAAAACTCATTAATAATTCATAAGCCCATTAACCTATCAAATGATCGATAATACCAACCTCGTTCCCAGGGTCTCTCTCTCCCCGCCCCCAAGAGTGAGAGAAGAGAGACCCTGGTCTGGTCTGGTCACGTGCGTCCCAAAATCTGGGACGTGGCAAATAAACGTTTGGTGGGAGGAGCCGATCAGTGTGAATTTTGTCTCTACTTAGTATAGGGGAGAGCGGAAAGTGTTGCAAGTCAAAAAATGGCGCGAAAGAATCTTTTTCACGGTTCGCTGACGAATGTGAAATGGCGAGTGGAGTTCATCCACAGACCCCGAAAAAAACGTATAAATCGAGTGCCAGTGGAAAACTAAGTTGCTGCAGGCTTTGTAGATCGACTAGTGAAGTTCACTTGAAAAATATTTTCGCGAAGGCAAATAGAGTTCTGCTTATCGCGGCCGAAGATGTTTACGGGCAATCATTGAGAAAAGAAGATGATTTGCCACATCTATTGTGCAGGCCATGCGAAAGAAGGTTAAAGACTTTCAGGGAGTTTAAACTGAAGATAACAGAAACACAAGATTCTTTTGAATGAGCCAAGAGGTGCATTGAAGTTTCGCCATCTGTACCTCGTACCTTGAGCAAGAGCGCCAAGGATTCTTCAGAGAGAAGTAGCAGACGCGGGCTGGATTTTAATGCCGCAGAAAAGCAGGTAAAGAAAACCTACAAACAATGTTTATATTTCTTGGTCACTATGTTCTATTTCATATTTTTTCAATACATTTAACAAGCGCGAGTCGCTTGTTTCACTAGGCTAATTCACCATACGTGCGAAAATATTTCTTGTAAACGCGACGACTGAAGCGACAAGTTTTCTTTTAGAATGACCGGAATGACCGACCCGAACATAGCCACTTGTTATCCATCGCTCCTCAAGAAACTTCCACCGAAGTGCAGGTAAAGTACACATAGTCTGTTTTAATCTTATGCTTTATATCCGGGCCAGCATCGAAAGGAAAGTTACGTTGAAACACTTCATTCATTCATTCTCTTCACGCCATATTTGTCTGACATTCGAATCATGGGTGAACATGTATGTATTACGCTGTTTTGATTTTCAGCATCATCCAAAGCAAACGTAGCAGAATATAAGCATGGATTATTAAACTTTTTTGTTAAATTGTTAATATAGGGATTTTTAATCTGCAAACAAATACTTTTTTGCAGGCTTGTTCATCTAAACCGGAAGTCTCAACTCAAAGCTAGTTAAGTTTCCCATAATTTTTATTATTTCATTTTTAATCCAAGTGTTGTTTTTGGGGACGTACCGAAATAATTTGGCGTCCTTTTTATTGAATTGTAGCGATAGAATTCCCAACTTCTAAAAAAGGAAATGAATTTTTTTCTCTATTTTATATGAATTGTTATTTTTTTTCCTTGCTCCTCTAAGGGTCTCTAAAGGCTACAAATGAGTTAGTCATTGCAAACGTTACGGATATATCAAACATTATTTCACTTTTTTAGACAACAAGACTGTTGAGTCAAGTAGACAAAGAATTGGTCGAGGTTGCTAGACGAGAAACAAAGTCAGTACTCAGAGAAAGAGGATATGTTGGCATGAGTACACTCAGCTTCGAAAATATCATCGATGAAATGAAGGGTGTTTGCCCCACTGTGTACTCCATTCTGTCCCAGATGATTCAGCTTGGGGACAACCAAGCAAGAAAAAAAGCTTCCCTGGCCTTGATGTATGGCATCATCATGTTTACCAGGTGCAAAGAGATGAGCCTCATTCAGAGAGTGAACACTCTACTGCTTACAGAGGGAGATGCAAGTACAGAGGTACTACCAAATTGTTAATTCATATATTTCTACCATGCCATAGAAAATACAGCCAATCAGAATACAGGAAAACTGTTTTATATTCGACAGTATTAAACTCAACCTTCCCATCATGCGCTGCGTTCTTATTCTGGAAGAAATTAAGTAAGCGTATTTTCTATGGCATGGTATAAAATAATTATGTAACACTTTCTCGTGGTATACCATGCAATATCCCACTCGTCACTTGAATTTTCTTGGTATACACATGAGCCTTAGTGACTCGTGGGTATTCCATACTATACCACTTGAAAGCGTTGCATAACTAGTAAATTTCCAGCATATATTTATTCAGTGAAATGTACAACAAATCTAACACTTGTTTTATTTGAGTACTAATTGCCCTTTTTGAAGTCCTTAAACTTCTCCGTTTTTTTTTTTCAGCTTGTGGACAGGCTCCATAGCTATAGCTTTTGCCTATCCAGGTCCATGAAGTACACCATCCAGGAAGACATTGGAAACCATTTCCTGGATCGTGCAGTGAAACTTCTGAAAGAAGGAAGGACATTTGTGTTTGTATTGGACAACATTGATTGGGAGGTGAAAGTCCATGACATGCGGTCCGACAAACAAAATACAAGTGTTCATGCCGTGGCCACAAGCATTGTGTTTGATCGGATCACTACCATCCCCTTGGCAGATGACAGCCCTAAGAAAACCCTCTCTGACTGCAATTTAATGGATTTATTCACTCTGAGTGATGAGGAGATTAGATGTACAAGAGAGCGGTATAAAATTTTTATTGGGAGAATACTGTGTGAGTCCTGCCCATCCTTTGATTTCATAAAGGACATTCTTCCAGCTCATACCCCTTGTCGTTATTCAGTAGAAATGAGCTCACAGTCTGTTGTTGTACCACTCCCTGTCCTAATGAAAGATGAGAAGAAATATTCAGATCTGGTTGACGTATTAGATCAGCTTGAGGCTTGGGTCCGTGACATCTATGCAAAAGCTGGCCTGTGTGCTCCTCCTGATGAAGACCATGTACCACCTGGTCCACCTATAGCAGCCCCTTCCAGGCCAGACCAGCCAGCATCACATGTACCACCAGTGCCTGCAGCTGATGATCCTTTGGCAAAGGTCAAAATACCCTGCTTTGGAGACCAACTAACCAGAGTTAGGTTAGCTGGTGCCAAAGATCTAAGAGCAGGAAGTCATACACCTCAGGACAGGCTGGATCATCTCTATCCATTTAGGATTGTTGATTGGCACACTAAAAGGAGCTTTCTTAAGGTAAATAGTTTACATGTATTCTTTATTTTTTTTTATTTTACTCTGAGGATATTGGACAAAAATATCTGAGCTCAGGGTTTGTTTACATTTTTGTTTTGAATTTGTTGAAATGTTACACTTCAGTAATAGCATACATGAAGTGTTTGAGTCTACCATCACGGGTTGTTACGTTTATGAATGCTCAATGAGCTCCAACATCTGTTTGGGATAATGTCGAGGTTCTGCTACTCGTTATTATTGTTTGGCAAGGATTTCTGGCATAAATAATGAAGTCAAAGGTAAATCTGTCCCTGGAATTTTTATCTTGGCTGTGTTTGCATTCCTTCGTGAGGCTCACAAATATTGCAGGGCAGAGATTGTGCAGTTTAGAGTGGAAATCATCTTTAAGGGCTAAAATGTCCAATGAAATATAAATATATTAAATAAAAAAGTAAGCTTGATGTAATTCAATTAAGATAATATTTGGTTAACTTTGGAACTTTTGGTATATTTCAAATGCACACAATTTGTTGCTATTTTTAGATTCAGTACACATTGAATATTCAAACACATTCCAATTTGTTTATTTTGTAGCTAGTCTTCAAGAAGCTATACAAAAACTCTGGGAGAGAGCAAGGTACCCTGCGTTATTTCAGGGAAAAGCTGCAACGCCGTAATGTTACTTTAGATGTTAAGCATTATGAGGATTGTGAACAATTCTTTATGAGTGTTGGCAAGTGCTTCACCATTGAGGCTTTGGTAAATTTCTTTGGCATGCCCAATAAGGATGGACGAATCATGAAGAACAGGCCCCCTTATCACATCTTAGATGTTGGGGATAACAAGCAGACATATTATGATGCCAAGTTGAATGAATTCATTGATGGAATTCATATCCTACCCTCCCCAGCTCATGCAGATGAAGATGAGCTTTCCTGTACAGATGACCAGGATTTTGTGCAAAACTACTCACTATGCCTATTGAAGTATTACTTCATTATGCTTGATTTCAAGGATGCAGTAAGAGAGGGAAATGGTGAATGGCTTGCCACATTGCACAAAGTAATATTGCCATATTTTAAATCTTTGCCAGGTTTTAATGCTTATGCAATTGAAATGCTGATCAGTGTTGTGCAAAACGAAGTGTTCTTGTCTGAGACAGAAGCCCAACAGTGCATGTGGGCTTCTACAGCAAACTGGAAAGGAGGTTCTGGAAAGAATATTGAAATTGACTTGTTGCAAGAGAACCGTAACAAGGATGTTAAGAAGAGCATCAAAGCCATGGGTGCTAACAAGACTGATCTCGCAATTGAACGATCAAGCAAATCATGTGGGGGTGAACGATACACTGTAGAGAACTTTGACAATCAGGTTAACAGGGCTGTTCATTCGTCTTCACATGGTCACAGGTCATCGGCCGCAGATGAAGATAAAGTGTCAACTGACCTTCGCGAACTGAAGCCATTTACCACTGAAGCCAACCGCAAGCATGACTCTTTTGAGGATATAATGGCAGACCCGTTGGCAAGCCTAGACCTAGAGGATTTGGATAAATGGTTTCAAAAGCACAAAAGAAACCTGCTTCTAGATGCCCCCTTAATGCATGATGAGGACGCTTGAAATGTCTTTGGAAGGCAATGCAGTGCATTGATCAGTTATACCTGGCTTCATTGTCCCAATTTATACTTGAGATGAATAATTTTAAAGACATTTTTTTATTAGTTTTCACACGAGGGAGACTGGTTTCTTATAATAAGAAACCAGTCTCCCTCATGTGAAAACTAATAAAAAATTATCTTCTTTTATTTGCAAGGTTTTTCCAGATCGTTAAAGAGTTGTCTAGAATAGACGCATCATTCATCAAATTTGTCTTTGCAGTTATATTTAGACAAATGATCTGTTTGATGGATAACCCATCTGAAGACATAATTTGTCTTTAGTACATTTATAAATTGGGCCAATCATGACAGTAAAAGCTGACACCAGTAGATGACTGGTAAATTGAACTAACATGAAAGTTTCCAGGCTAAAAGC
Organism: Siderastrea radians; assembly: GCA_964017195.1. Taxonomy (NCBI): domain Eukaryota; kingdom Metazoa; phylum Cnidaria; class Anthozoa; order Scleractinia; family Rhizangiidae; genus Siderastrea; species Siderastrea radians. The sequence goes on along the minus strand of OZ024888.1, from coordinate 25,294,441 downwards.
CTACTGGGGTCCTACCATTCTGTAGTATTCAAGATTTATGAATAATCACCTTCAAGGCAAAACAATTTAGTAATTGATGAATGCACCTTGCCTATAGGGGTTGGGGGACTATCTCTGACGACGATTCCTACATGAACCACTGCTGTACAACTGCCTCGATGCACATTATTTTTCACACAGTTTGTTAAAAGATACTAGTAATGCTTTATTTAAACAAGCTGGTTAAACTTCAAGACTGTTATGAAAATCAAGTTATTGAGTTGTATCATCTTGCAAGCAATATAGATAGTTATAAACATGGGTTTATATCAACTGATTTCTTATCATACGTGTAAATATATAAATACATAAGCATTGGGAAATGTTTGCAACTTAAATATTTCTATCAGTAACCAAATTCTGCACATTATGGAGAACGTAAACCAGGAAGACCATGCATGACAAATTTTTCATGTTTCTATTTGAAATCTAGTGTTGTTGTTCAACACTCAAGACAACGGACTAAAAAAAACAATTGTCTGCTTGCTGTCGAATTTCGTGCAGAAACTAACACCACCTGTGGCCCGTGAATATGAAAAACCGCTGACTAGCATGTGAGATGATCCTGCTTTGCAAGTTGTGAGAGCATCCTTATTTGTTTCCAGGCCTTATTTCTCCCCCCCCCCTGTTGCCATAACTACTGACACACAATGTGAATATGTAAATACGTAAGCAATGTGGAATATTTGCAACATAAATTTTTACATATTTGATTGGTAACTAAATTGGAAATAAATGAGCATAATGATATTATTTAATTAGGTTGTACATTTAAGTTGCTGGAGGCTTCGTACATTTGTTGATCAAATAGTGAATTCCACTTAAAAAATACAATCATTGTATCTTTGTTCTTACAATAGAATACTCTTGATGTTCCCATAACTGCTGAAATACAATGTTAGACCTCAGACATTGAATAAAACAATGCTTTTGGTTTGCCAATGGCCAAAGCACATAATCATGCTTTCTTTCTTGCAACAAATACAATTTTTTAAGTTTAAAGACTGTCTCAGAAAACATTTCAGTGAAATGATATCATAAGAAGGTTACAACAATTATAGAAAAATGAAACAAATGTTTGAAAAAGTTTATAGGCAAATTATGATGCAAACAACCAGCTTTCATTCACTGCATTTCTTTGAGACAATCTTGGCAACTACAAACATTTTTACAATAACAACAACAAAGGTGACCTACAATATTCAAATCAGTTTCCCTTGCATCAAGGCACTTTAGCAGGAACTTTCTTAAACACTTATCTTCTAAATTACAGTATGTCCTGATGTCCTCACTCATTCCTGCTTTATTCTTGGCAATGTCTACATTGTTGTAGTATAATACAGCAGTAGCAGATTTCCCATCTCGGCCTGCTCTTCCTGTTTCCTGGAAGTATTCACGAATGGTTCGTGGTGGTCCAACATGAAGAACATGTCTTATTGAGGGAATGTCCACTCCCATTCCCATTGCCACGGTAGCAAATATCACCCTGACTTTAGAGGTTGGTAAGGCCAGTTCCTTTAGAATCTGATCCTTCATTGCCCTGGTCTGGGGTGCATGAAACTGTGCAAACAACCTGTTTTCAGGTAATGACTCTGCTGTTGAAGGGTAGTACTGATCAGCACCCAAATTCCTTTCAAAATACTTAAAAGCAAATCCACACCACTTCAGAGGTAGATACAACACAGTTAGTGGATAAGCAACTGTTTTTTCTTTGAGCTCCTCAACAATAGGCTTCAACAGTTGCACAAAAAAGTCGACGTCCTCCCCTTTGCGAAAAACCTTTTCATAGAAAATGTTTTGCCTGCTGGGGTTAGCAATAATCTCCAAAGGTGTTTTTAAATTCAGAGATTGTTTTATGAATGTAACATCACTCCTACTGGCTGTAGCAGTTAGGGCCACCACAGGTACTGAGGGAAATGTTGCACACAACATTGCCAGTCTTGAATAGTCCTTTCTAAAATCATCTCCCCTGGAAAAAATAGAAAAATAACAATTTAATCAAAATATCACGAACTTCATTATTAACAATTTCTGGACTATACTTGCACGTGCTCAATCATAGGGGCCTTTGATGTTATAATTTATGGTTTTCAGAAATTGGAATTTTCAAACCAAAACAAAACTTAGAATCACAACATATATATGCACAAATGACTGAAGTCCCTTTGAACGTATTTTGCTCTCTTTAAGACAAGAAAACAAATGAACAGTAGTTACAAGCAAAGCTCATAGCAACACTATTAATCTCAACGACAAAATAAGAAAACAAATCACTAAAGTCATAATAGCAACATGTTTTTAAGCTTACCATTCCAATATACAGTGTGCTTCATCGACCACTACTGCTTTAACAGCGCGCTGATAGGGTGTACTTTGAAAAAGGTTCATCCCTTCCTTGCATGACAAGAAAGCCTCAGGATGCGTGAACACAAGGTCGTAGTTGGCACCTTTCAAATGTGCGACATTTGCATCGCCGATGTCGAGTTCAAAATCGCGATCGGCCGAGTTGCGTTTTCTTTTAACATTCAATGGTGCCGCTTTCAGTGTTCCCTGTGAAACTCTTCTGATTTGGTCTTTGGTAAGAGCATTTAAAGGTGACACAACAATGACGACAGATCGAACTTGAGAAGAGCTCTGTCCGCTATGAGACGACATCTTGTCTTGAAGTAGCGCTGGAAGAAGATGAAAAATCATCGATTTCCCGTAGCCTGTCGGTAAAACCGCTACAACATCTCGGCCACAGTAAATAGCCTCGAGGCATTTGACTTGCTTTGCCTTTAGATTGATATTTGAATAGCTGCTGCTGTTCGAAATAGCAAAATGAAGGCTGCTATAAAACATCACGCGTAATGGCGATCGCGCGAGCTAATGCAACAGCCTCACTTTGAAATTGACAAAAGAAAACACGACAAAAGTCTTGAAATTCGAGGACCCCTCCCTAACGTTTTCATTGGTCTCAGAGCCACGTGACCAGACCAGACCAGGGTCTCTCTTCTCTCGCTCTTGGGGGCGGGGAGAGAGAGACCATGGGAACGAGGTTGCGATAATACGTCACGTGCATTGACTTTATATTGGTAAAAACCTCTTCCTTATTAGTATGTGGTGTTTTATCAGATATAAAGTCACTGCATGTGATTTGTGAATATTAATTATCAACACATCAACTGAAACAACAAATGGGTGAATATTTAATGTTCTTTAATTTACACACAGTAAATTTACTTATGTACAACATTAATAATACAAAAATTATGAATATATGAAACTCATATATTTGAACTGCGGAATGAAGAAATAAGTGTAAAGAAGATCTTCGCAGTTATTAACGCAACTTATGCAGTTGCGAAAAGAAAACCTGAAAAAAAAAATACAGTCGAACCCCGCTATTTCGAAGTCCCAAGGGAAATGGAAAAAAGTTCGAAATAGCAGGGTTTTGAAATAACCGGGGAAGCGTAAAATTCGTAACAATGAATCATTTTAAAATAAAATACAGTACAGTATGAATAAAGACACTGATTAAATAAAAATACAGTAATTATATGTCGGATAAATCAGCAGATGCTGTTGTATTGAAAAATCTTTGAATGTTCTGTTGTTTTTGGTTTTTTCTAATACTTTTGTCGATCGTGAATGACAACTGGCTTGTTTGCCGTCGAATCTCGGCCCCCTCAACAGCAAACAAACTGTAGCGTGAGAGAGTTTCGATTGCTTGATGGACTTCACTCTTTGTTGGTCGCTTGGGAGTTTCTTCTTGTTCATCTTCATTTCCATCATCGCCATCATCCACTTCCATCTGATTTTCTTCACGAAACTCTGCGAGGATGTCTTCATCGCTCAACGAACCAATGTCAGATGTTAAAACGCCGCTATCTGTATCCACCACATCTTCGGCACTGACTTCATCTGGTACAAGTTCGGGGCCCCTTTCCCGTAAGGCATTGATATCTTCTAACAGAATCTTGAAGGGATCGTCGTCGTCATTCAAAGCACTTTGTTGAGCTTGGTTACCAATGCCAGCTTTTCTGAAGCAGTTGCGTATTGTCTCCTCTGAAACTCTACCCCATGCTTCAGTGAGAATGGCCATAGCATCTAAAATAGAGAGGTTGGGTGGGGACTTTTTGTTGTCAACGGCATCAATGAATTTCTTTACAGTGCCTTGCCTATAATACGCCTTTGTTGCTCGTATAACACCCTGATCCATTGGTTGTGTCTTCGAGGTGGAGTTTCGCGGTAAGAAAACCAGATGGATTGCTTTTAAATTGGAGATTTGTGGGTGGGCGGGACAGTTGTCAACTATCAGAGCAATCTTTCTTCCTTGACGCTCAAATTTCCTGTCCTGTTCTCGAACCCATTCCTCAAACAAGCTACTATCCATCCAGCTCTTTTTTTGAGCACGATACCTGCAGGGTAAGTTTATCACGCCTGTAAAGCATCTGGGTTTGACAGACTTCCCGATGACAAACATTGGGAGCTTTTCGCCTTCAGCATTTGCAGCCGCCATTCCAGTCAAACGTACTTTATTGTGCTTGCCACCAATGCACTTCTCAGATTTCAGATGCAACGATTTATCTGGCAAAGCCTTGTAGAATAAACCAAATTCGTCTGCATTGAAAATGTCGCGCAACTGGTAGTTTGTTAGTATGGTTGGCAGAGTTGTCTCTTCCCAGGACGCTGTCATGTCTGCTGTGCAGGATTTAGCCTCGCCAGAGACAGTCTTAAACACAATACCATGTCTACCCTTCCATCTGTCGAACCAACCATTTGACGCCTTAAAAGTTTCAATTCCTAGTTCTCTGGCATATTTTGATGCTTTTTCCTTCAGTATGCCGCCGCTGATCGGCACTCCTTCCTCCCTGACTTTTGTAAACCATTTGTACAGCGCCTTATCCACCGCATCATGGTTGCCTGCTCGCTGCTTTCGTTGACTGTGGCTATCTCCCCCTTCGAATGCTTTCACGATCTTCTCTTTATTTTTTATCCACGTTGAAAGTGTATTTGGTGGCACTTTGTACTGCGCAGCAACATCCTTTTTAGCTTTTCCACTCTCAAGCTTCTTCAAAGCCTCGTACTTGTCGAGTAATGTCTTAAAGAGTATTTTCCACGTTTTGACTCCGACATGCTTTCAGGGTACAAAGAAATAATACCATGTGCGTCGGTAATTGCGTGACTGTATTTAATTGTAATACGAAACTACTGTAGTGACAAAGGGTCAAAGTACATTGAACATTGCTCAAAAAGAACTCCAGTTAAGCACTGCAATGGATCCCCAGTGCATGCTCGCCTCGTTCGAAATCGACTCGCACGTTAAGGGATATCATGCCTACCAAAATGAATGGGTTCCTGTTGTCAACGAGAAACTAAGGACCCGAACAGAGCCAGAAAACGTTGTAGACAAGTATGCAGTGTGCGTGTTGTCAGGTGAAGACGTTGTTGGACATTTAAAGAAAGGAAAAAGTGGACGTTTTGCCAAAACGGTATTTTACTTTTTGAGGGGTGATAAAGACGGTTCATGCAGCGTCATCGTGAGGGGCAAACCTGTCAACCTTGGAGATGGAGAAGGTATGCAAGTGCCGTGCACTCTACATTTCACGGGGCAGAAAACATTCATTGAGGTCCTGCGGAAACAGCTGTCAAGCCTTGATGAGTGTCAGATGTCGTTGATTCCCACGTTATCACGCTGATTTGTAACGTTTGTAATCACCAAAGAAAATTAAGAACATTACTTTACAATGTGAATGATCAGAATAGACTAGGGACAGCAGATTTCATACATGAGTATTTCAGCTGGAAGAAGAGTTCACTAACAGTGCGTTTTGTTTTGTAATTAAAAAACACAGCTGGAATTTCTTAGCGGGACACTACACTTGAGTCAAGCATTGTTAAGTCACCAATTATGCAACACGAGCTCAAATAAAATGCAATACGTTTCCAGCTGTGCTCTTATGTACGTACTCTGTTTTTGACAAGTTCGAAATAACAGGGTTGATTTAAGGTGTAGGGAACGAACGATCAGTTCTAAATAGCGGGGAATTCGAAATAACCGAGTTCGAAATAGCTGATAGTAATTGACTGGAAACATAAGGGTAAATCCAAGGGAATTCGATCTTCGTTCGAAATAGCGGGGACTTCGAATTAACCGAATTCGAAATAGCGGGGTTCGACTGTAATGAATATCCCGGCAAGCCTGATTTTTTCAGGCTTTCTTTTCGCAACTGCATAAGTTGCGTTAATAACTGCGAAGATCTTCTTTACACTTAATAGTACAGTTGTTAAATACAGATCCAGGAAAATTCTGTTTTACATTACTACCGTAATCTGGTAAAGGCATATTAGACAATACATCATCTGAAATTTCGAAATTTAGATCAGCTGGCAGATGCGACTCCATGTCGTTTCCCATAACCTCTGCGTTTGACACTTTGCCCATAGTCTCCAAATTTTCAGGGGGCCTAAAATATTACTAACCTGGTGCTGTTGAGCAAAACTTGATTTTCCTCTCTTCCTCGGCATTTTGAGGCTTCCGAAAAGCCCTGGAAGAGGACACCACATCCTCTTCGTTCAGTTCAAAACACGTGTGAGATTTGATTTTCTTGTATACTAATTTTCGACGTAATATTTTTTCGTATGCTTATTTCCAACGTCCACAAAAAGATCGATGTTATCAACTCTATTAGGACACGCTTAACTAGGAATGTCTAAAACATTCGGCTGTGCCTCGTGTCTTAAACTTGATAAAGCACTCCTGCTCGTTTATTAAACATTACATAAATACAAAAAATATAGTAAAATATCAACTATAGAGCAATAAAATCCAAAAAGCTCTCATAGGATAAGGGAGCCAATTACAGCTGAACTAGGTACACGTATATTACAAAGCAGAGTTCATGGTGTTGAACATGGTAAAACTTCTTTGGAATCTATTCATCTTCCACATTGGCATAGAGAACATGCGTGTGTGTTTTAAAGACCTAGGACAGCTACTGCATGCAGAAAGTTTGATTTATTGCAATGCCCCCAACCAGCATGGATAACCTCTATTTGGTTCATTGGCAGTCCTTTGTTAGGAGCAAAGGCATGGGAAATAAATGCTCTCCTGTCATGCCATCATGACAAATGGACAGACGCTTTTCGTTTAGAAAAGACAAAAGACACCATGACAAACAAACGGATGCTTTGCGGGGCAATTTTTCTTCCACTTCCTTTCATCTTGCCACGTAGTAACTAGTTTCTTTTCATCTAACAAAAAGTCAATTTTCAGGGATTAAAACATCCATAAATGGATATTTGGGCATGAACTCCCCCCACCATGATAGCAAGTTGAGTTTATTATGAGAAATGAATAAAACACCCATGATTACTTCCACCCCAAGGACTAACTTCAAACAAGAAATGAAGGGAAGATTCTTTTGACCATTTCCAATTTTGTTCAAACCTTAGCGACATTTGCTCTTAATTGATTCTAATCAAATTAAATGTCATATCTAAAGTGGCATATGTTTGCATTTCAGTCTATTTATTTTTCAAAGCAAAGTGGGGTGGGTTGGAGTTAGTTCTATCTCATCATCGCAGGCACATTCCTGAGATATAGAGTATCTGGGTGACCAGTGTGTTATGTTACAAGAAGGACTTCCATTTTGCTAAAATCAAATTTTGAAAGCCAGTCTGTGTGGAATCGTAACACCAAAAGATGTGGTTTTTCACTGCCTTTATCCTCTCACCAATAACCCCACAACCCTTCTCTTTACTAGCGGCCAACATTTTCTTGACAACCCCTTTTCCAATGTGCCACTGGTCAAAAAGGTGAGTCACGGAAGGATTGCACTCTTTGATCCACTTAGCAATCCCTCTGTGGCGGTCAGAAACGAAGAACTATTGCTAGCCGCATCACTTTTTGTAAGTAATTGAAGCAAAACTTGGCGCCTTCAAGCTCCACAGCATTACTACTTCCAGTTTGATTAGCCTGTAGAAAAGAAAGATGTATTCAATTGTGTTCTCATGTTTTGCCTGAAATGTGTAATCCTAATATATTTCTTGCAGACCTAGTGTTGACAATTAGTAATGAAATATTAAATATTGCTCTGATTGCTTATGTTACTGTCTTCATTGTAGTTTTATTTCTTATTATGCGTTTCAAGTTTCTGTCATTGACTGCGGTTGCAAAACATGCTTTGACACCAGATTCTTGGAAAAACCTTGTGAAACCCTGTGTGTGAGTTTGAAATGTGATGGGTTTGAAATTACGTTTTCTATACCTGGAGTAATTTAAACTGTACAATCTTCATATTGGGGAACACAGCAGTGTACAAACTCCATAATTTGCCGAGGACCCATCGAATCAAATCTGCCACCTCCTGGCCAAACAACATCTTGTTATGTCCTTGATCTTTGTTACCAAGAAGACCAGAGACCAGCGACTGGTAAATCTCCCAGTAGGTTAGGATGGCTGGGAAGAGACATCTGTTCTCGTGGTAGAAGTATGTCCGTGAACATTAGAACAGAACCCCATGTACTTGAATACAAGGAGTATTTTGCTGATGGAAGAACCAGCCATTAGTGCTGCAAAGCTGAGAAGAACATTCCCAGCAGGATATCTCTCAAGCACAAATGGCTAGACTCTGCCAATTACAGTTCGTCTTGCATTTCTGGCAGTGTTGTACAGCCCTGACCATGGTGCCATTCCTCTCCATAGAAACCTTTGGGTTGTCAGCCTTGCAGTGGAAACAGAAAAGTGAGAATATATTCAGTACCCAGGGTACTGTAAAAAACAAGCTTTGGTTGTTCCCTACATGATGCATCAGCTGACACCCAAAAAGGAAAAAAATCCCTTAGAATTGATGTGAAAACGTGGCTGTGTTTCCTAAATGATAGTTTGTTTAACAGTTGTGCCAAGGAGAATCCTATTTAATGAATGAGCTATCCAGTTATCATATTGCAATTCCCATGATTATTAACCCAAAGGTTCAACCACCAACCGATTTTGTACACTTATTTAGCAAAGTAAGCGTTTTGCTAAGGAAAACTACAAGCTTTGCCTTATTTTTGAATAAGTACCATTCCTACCATAGAGTATTTTTGGATTCTGGAGTGTCCTCTTCTTTTTCGTCTCCACTGTCCTGATTCTCAGCCGTTTCTTCAGATTCCACTCGAGGTCCTTGTTGTCATGATCTTCGCCTCCTGACTCCGCGCTAGGATATTCCTCTAGGTCGTCTGTCTGGGGGTTTTCCTCCAGGTCAGGTTTGTCATCAGTGAGGACTTCATCCAAGCTTGATTCAGCCCTGGACATGTCTTGAAGTTGCTTTGGGAAAAAAGAAAACAGACAAATCCAAAACGTGCATGACAGCTCATGATGTAGGAAATGTTTGTGATGTTCACTGAGTCAGGCACAATGTGCCCGATTATTAGGTTTTAGAATAGATGTAAGTACAATTTAGCCATCTCTTTTGGACCGTGGCCTCCCAAAATAATTCACACCTTGCCTAGAAATTTAACAGCCTCGCCTGCTCCTTTTTGCAAATCCGGCCATAATTTTGTGGTTTGTTGGTTCCTGCAATTGCCGCTAGTTATGGTATAAATAAAGGGGTGACATTTCTTTTCATAAAACTCTGATCTTGTCTTCATTAGTAAGACAAAACATGTGAGAGTAATAAAGAAGTTTTACAGCTTAAAGTTCGCTAGTGCTGCCCACTCGTCTGTCTTTTAAGAAATCAAGTTAGGGTACAAGAGGCTTACCTTTCAAAGCTCTTTGTTCATTTTCTTGAGGTGTTGGTTCTCCATTTGGTGTCTGAAGCGACATCTGAAGCAGCATGTGGTTGTGTGTGAGTTGGGGTGATTTCCTCCTGTTGACCGAATTGCTTGTGCTTTGTGCCCAGTGGCGTAGAAAAAAACTTCATTGCAACTCTAAGACTCTGAAGAGTTAAAAAAGAAAGAAAGAGACCCTCAAAAAATAAAAGCAAAATGTAGAGAAGAAATCAACAAAACTTTGAAGCAAAATTTTTTCCGTATTTCAGTTGGTCACGATAGTAAACAATGCTGCACCTTCTCGCTTTATGGAGACACGTTTAATCACGTGTGGTGGAAGAGTTTTTCTTGAACTTCGCTCAGCTTTTTATAACTTAGTAATTTGGCATCAACTCTGTGTTGAGGTAAATTACCCAAACTTACTGTCGTGATATCCTGCAGTATCAAGTCATTGGCCTGATATGCCTGGATTTAGTACCCTTTTGGTATGGAAGCTTCGGCAGCATTGCAGGCCATGGTTTGCTTTTGGCCCCCCTTTTGGCAAGGCGCTGTCCAGAGCCAAAATACCAAACTCGCTGATATGCTGCCGAATATATCCGAGTTCGAAACACTGTACATGTCATTTTGTGATACCGATTTTTTCTGTAGCAATTGACTTGACAAATAATAAAACATGAATAAAGTGACTTGCCTGTCCTGCCGTGTTGCAGAATTTGACGTCTTGTTGAATACCATTGATTTTTACTGACACTAAACAAAGGAAAAAGAGATAGAGCGATTTTCGTCGGACCATGAAACAGTTTCTAGTAGTTAGTGTATAATAGTATCTATTAAAGTGTATTAGTCTAGTCTAATCTTTAGATCAGACTACAGTCTATCAATAGGTCTAATGACTAGGTCTATTCATGACAACAAACCCTTTTGTCTAAAAACTCACAAGTTTATTGTAATTCAGAACTGTTCAGGATTACGTTAATAAAATAATCACTGGTCCAGCTTGCTTGAGTTCATTGCTTTCGACACTTTATTCCACAGAAGCTCTCTCCAAGATCATTGGTAAAAGTGTCTTACGTTTAAAGGGCTGATTTGTTCAAATGCGCTCACAATTGCCAACATGGTATTTTCTTTCAAGAAACCAGGGGTGAAACGAGCAATTGCTTTTGCTTGTCCAAAGACCATTTCGATGGGTTTAAATCATAACTATAGCCTGGCAGTTTAACAAGAGTAATGTTCTTTCTAGCTAAAATTCTGCATAATACGATTTCATTATGTACACTTGCATTATCAGCCACCAAATAACTGTTCGCGGGCAAGAGTGGCAGCACTTGGTTCTCTATTACATCAGTTATTAGATCTGCTGTGAAATTTCCTTCAACTGGAATTGCCTGCAAGACTCCCTCGTTAAATCCACAAACACCTAGAGTGGAAAACTTTCCAGCTCCTGCTCTGCTTTTCTGACGAAGGACCGGACATGCAAATCCTGAGTCTGTCCTTCCATATTCACGCTCATCAGTCTCGCAATTAAAGTGTGTCTCGTCGAAAAAATAAACTTTAGCTGTGTCAACAGTCCTTCGCCATTGAAAAAAAAGTTGACGACAATGGAGATTGTAAGGTGTCATCCTTTCCTGAGCCACGTGAATGCATTTCTTTCGAGTGATGCGGAGCCTTATGAACAGTTTCGCTATTGATGCTATAGATGGAACATCGCCGGGAGCCAGATGGAAATCGCTCGCAAGTATCTGTTGCAGCTCACGAAGGTAGAGAGTGGGGTACATTCTGACAAGAGCTTCAAGATATGCTGCCTTCCACCATGTCATTTGTCTTGGACGCACATTATTGCATACCGAAGGTATCAATGTTGCCATTTGTTGAAATAATCGCACATATTAGTCTACACAATTGTAGGAAACCCGACAAATTCTTGACGTGTTAGCTATGGACAACGTTTCCAAAAACGTCACAATGATCTGAAGTCTTTTTTGTGTCGGGTAAGAACTTCCAAAACGGTAGCAACCGTGGTTCTGGTTTATACGCCACAACATTCTAAAAATTAAATGTCATGTTTTGAATCATATAAAAACAAATACTCGAATGTATTTGTGAATGTATAGAGCAAACAATGGAGGGAGCTAGAGGCAATTAAAAAAGACAATGAAACTTGTGTTGCACGTGCAACATATCGTAGATGCAAATAAAATTTATTGTGAAGATTACACGTTGGGGATTTTGAACAGTTTGTATTCAGTCGCACCGTGTGTACCACACATATTTGCTTTAGTATGTCGGGGAGGACATGTGGTAAATGCCGCTTACGCGGCCAAGTCGAGCTGCTAAAAGGACATAAAAGAAATTGTCCTTATGCAAACTGTTCCTGCCCTAAATGTGCAAGTCACGAGCACCTCCTCGCACTTCGAATGACAGATTGTCGTTCGAATGAGGACAAGGGAAAACGCTGGCACACTAACCTAACGCAGTCCTGCACAGCAAAGAAAGCAGAAGACCACCAAGCTGTACGGTTTCCAGAAATGACCGCTCAACTGGATAGTGAACCTGTGTTTGCCCTGAAGGTGGCAAATTTTGAGGCAGCAAAGAAGGCAATGGAGAAAAGCAAGCCAAAGTCAGACCAAAGGAAAGGTAAACATGTTTACAACGACTAACTATCCCGACTTAAAATTAAGGCATTGAGTATTTCAAGGGGAATTTTGATCTTCTAGAGGACCTCGTCACTATTTAACTCCGGTACCGATACAAATTCAAGCTTTGTAACGGAGGGGTACATTGGGGTTTGCGAGATTACGGTTCTGAGCGATTTTTCTTACGATTTTACGGTATTTTCGATTCACAACTGTGGGATTGCGGTTTCATCCAGTACAACGGTACGCGTTATTTTAGCATTTTGAGCAGGTGTGTTCGGTAAAATGTCTAATTTTGTACGGTATTTCGGTGAGGGAACTTTCCTTACAATGTTAGTAAGAGAAGGAATTTTGCGCAAGTTTCAGTGCGGTTTTCGGTAACCTGCGATCAGGCGAATTATTTCGCGCTCTCATTTACTCTCTGTCTTTTTGTGGTCGCGCGAAAAATCCCGTAAGAGAATGTAAGGAGCATGAAAATTTGGCCTGATCGCAGGTTAGGTTTTCGGTATTTGAGAGGATATCTTGCAGTTTTACGGCACGGTTTTGGAGACCCCCAGTGTTCCCTCAGTAAAAGAAATGAGTAAACGGCATGTAAATAGGCTATAGCCCAGCCTATTTTTATTTGCATACTTGTCTGTGTTCAAAATAGTTTTAATATTGTCTGTGTAAGATTAGACCTATTTCCCTAGTATAAAATTGAAAAATATTGTAATTTAATTACAATTTCAGCTAAACAACAGGAGCAGCTTGAGAAACACTGGCACCTATACAACGGCATTAATTCGCATTCACAAGAAATCGCCGCCACAGTGAAAGATGTCAACCCGGTGACCGTGTTAAAAACGGCAATTCAGTTGCACCAAAGACAGCCCAGACGAGAGAGACACCTCGGCGCATCAAGCACTGTGACAGTCACTACTTTCTCCCCAACTGCTCAAGGACATCCGTCCCCTTCGCGAGTTGTTCCGACTCAGCAGCACTTTACTCAGAAGTTGGAAAACTTGAAAAAGGTCTTGCCATTCGCAAATGAGGTAAAATTAGCCTCCCTTCTTGCTCGAGCACAAGGGGATATGGATGCAGTCGTTCAAGAAATCTTGGACTCGTCTAACGATCCGGAAGTTGAGCACACTCACGATGCAGCAGGTGAAGTGGAGAATCTAAGAATCATTAACCTTACAGGCCCGGACGATGACGAGAAATGCTTCACCGAAACCACCACGGCAAAGTCCGCAGAAAGAATCAAGCAACTGGCGAGCATGCCAGTTGAAACAGCAGCATTGAGAGATATTATCAAGACCGTCGAAGAAAACGATGCAGCGAAAGCTAATTTTAATTTGTATTCTTTTCATAAGCCAGAGAAAAGTGCAACAAATGTAAATGTTTTCAAAAGTATGGAAGAGAATAGATATTCGCAACAACTCTCGACCATGCAGCATGTAAACCCGCGTGAGTGCCCTTACTGCTTGAAAAGTATTTCCACTGACCAACAAGGCAGTTTTTGTAACTTCTGTGGAGGAATTTTCCCAAAAAATTACACGAGGTGGTAAAAATTAATGTCGCAACAAGTATCATATACATGTGCATTTCTGCTGTCGTAACATGACTTGAGAATCAGTTATAAAGGAAAAATAAACCACACGTTCACTGTATATTTGTGCCTGTCCATTTTGTGTTGTTTTTCTTGTGTTTTGATTTAGACTAATCTCCTTTTGGGAATAGAAGCTAATAGACCTCAGCCGTCCCTTGACTAGCAGCAACTAATTTGGCGTAACAGTATATACTTGTACAGTAACTGTTTCACGGTCCGAGGAAAATCGCTCTAATAAATAAATTAGACATCCTTAGCCACGCACAATCAAGGACATGTTACACTTAACTCACCACTATAGCTGTTGAAAGCAGATGGAATATGTTCTCTGGGAAATCCGTTCGCCATGTAACTACTTAAAAGCGATGTTTTCCCAACACCACTATCACCAACAAGTACACATACGTATTCTGTTAACAGTGTGCTCAGTCTCGTTGCTTCCCATCGTAGAAATTGACCAAATGCCTTAAATCTAAAGTGAAGTCATTAGCGGTATTGACCTTTGATCGGGTTGTCGACAAGCCCTAGGGCGGTTTAATCATTAACCGGACTTGCGGTGTTGTGGCAGTATCTAAATGGCACAAGTAGAACCGTTTATTAAACCAACCACCTGTGTTTTTTAAACGCTTTGGCGCAGTTTTTAGTAAACTGAAATTTAAGAGGAAGGAAATCAATAGTATATAACCTCACTTTCTGTGCGTTTCATTATTTGTATTTCCAGTTTGTTCAGTAGTGCTAAAATGAGCCAGTGGAGAGCTGCCTTCTCCCCTCAATAGATTTTTTTTTGAGGGGAGGAGGCGGCTGTACGCAGGCTATGCAAGAGTATGATACTTGTAATTACCTTGTTTTCCTACGCAAAAATATGATACTTGTAATTTCCTTGTTTTCCTCCGCCTCCTGGAAGTATTTTTGTGTTAACTTACTAGCTTTGTAGTTAAGTTTTGTTGTTGTAAAGTGGTTTTTAAGAGAGCGGTAAACCTCCCACAAAAACCTTAGCTGTAACGAGGATGAAGTGACCAGGAAGAAGTTATTATTTTAAAGGTATTTTATTTTATGAAGAAGTTTTTATGGTGAAGGTTCAAACCCTGTCTAGGACAGGTTTGCATACAGCTCTATACCCTGTTAAGGGCAGAGAGGCCAAAAACCATACCCTGTCCAGTGGCACGTCCCCGTATAGGCCATATAAGGGAGTACCCCCCTCCTGTCTCCCTTTCCTCGACATACAGAGACATGACAAGGACAAAAGTTTCAGTGAAAAGACACTTGCCTGCTCCGTCGCAAATGTTCTTTGTTCTCTGTAGGCAAGCTAGGGGTCAGGCTTCAACTTGTGGCTCTTCAAAGCAAATGAAACCTTTCACCAAAAGAGAGTGCTAATTGTCAAGAAAATCGTAATCCCGTTAATCAAAAAAACAATTTGCTGTAGGTATCTAGAAAGTCTCTGGCAAACCAGTCGTGCCATGGGTATCTGAACATTTTAACAACAGTCACTTCTCCATTTCCTGGTAAGATAGCAAACATGTCCGATTCATATTTTTCAAGTGGCAAGGATGTGACATCCTTGAGAGACAGACAACTGGGAAAGAATTCAACATGTTTACTATTTAACTACCTGGGTTTAAGCAAAATAGTAAGGCGAGCGTACAATCTGAACAAATTGTCAATGACATGCGGGGCACATCAGTTTGTCTTTACAAATGACATGATTTGACAGATCAGCGAATAAATGAGTTAAAAATAAGGAGCCCAGGAAGTAACCACAGAACTGTTAAATCACAAATTTGTGTTGTCTCTGGGTGGCGTTATGGCAGACCTAACTGACGAAGCTTTGGTCAGCCTGTCAGTAAAACAGTTAAACAATGTTCTGTGTATGGGTGGCTTGTCAGCTGATGAGATTAAGAGAATAAAGAAGAGGAAAAGAACACTGAAAAATCGGGGCTACTCAAAAACCAGTCGCACAAAATGTGTACAACAAAAAGAGGATCTTGAGCGGGAGGTAAAACAGCTTTGTGATGTTTTAGAGCAGCTTCAGTGAGAAAAAAGTACATTGAAGAGAGAAATGGACGAAGCGAGCAAAATATGTCATTTTTGCAAAAGCTATTGACTAGCAGAACAAGAACGTTCGGCCACCACAAATCCTCAACGGCCGAATACAAGATTCAAGTGGACGTTGTTGGAATCAAGGAAGAGCAAAATGCTCATGATGCATGTTACGAATGAAGAAAGAGAAATCTATTAAGGTGCATTGTATACATGCGGACTTTGTTAGAGACTATTAGATATATGCTGACTGTTTTCTTTTTTCAAGTTTGGCGTATTTCTTTTCGTTGACTTATCGAAGCTGCGCATTAAAAAATGAAAATACTTCACGGAAGAGTTTAATTAGGCACATGAGTACGATATGGAGTGTACATAAGGTGAAAGCCTGGAGCTTTGAGGTGCTACTGTGAGTGCCTGTGCAGTGTCCTGAGATATCCCCGCATAGCCCTCAAATGATTTCTTGGTTTTATAAATGCGATAAATTATTTCTGTCTCTTTAGTTGAATGCCGCTTTCCTGTTGTTAACAAGAGAAGCCTGCTCTCATTGCCAACATTGCTACCTGCCGCTACAACCATACCTGACCTTTGAACACTGGGCAGTTGAAGCTCTGCTTGCAAATCTGTGTTGATTGTGTAGGTTTGTGTTCCCTTGGTGGCATGTGCTTTATCAAGCTGTGACAACTTAATCTCAACGTGATCACCGAGGGCTAATTTTTTTAATGACATCTTGTACTCCACCCAAATTTTCTTGGGTGTTTGGGTCTACTTAAGCTTATATATTATAAGGATCAATGATGCTTGTGGGTAAGTATGTGATAAGTTGGTCACTTAGTATTCATGGAAGATCAAAGGATATAAGAGCCGAAAAATTGTGCGGGTTACTGGTCTAAAACACACAGAGTCAAAGGAAGAAAGTTGTAGTAGACACCACCTGTACATCAGGAAAGTGAAAGGTGTATGCCCCTCTCTGTTGATTGAACCAGTGATCTTGCAATCCACTGAAACAAAGAACCATGGAACCAACCTTCCATCAAACCAGCGACCCATTAAACCGATAAACTAACAATCCACCAAACCAACAGTCCATCGAAACAGTGATCCATTGAACCAACACACCATCAAACGACAAGCTGGTTTCGTTTGTCAAAGCATGGCACAATGCAGGTCATCCTCAGTAGAAACAGCCTTCTTTGGGGAACAATGTAGGCTACAGATAAAAGCCTCTTTTCATTTGCCGTTCTCTTCTCTAAATAGAGACCTTACTCAAAGAAAGTGGGAATGGCAATGCCGACACCGAAGGACTGGGGAGAGAGTTTGCAGTTGTCGTCAGCGTTGTTAACCATTTTGTCGTTACGATTTACATTCTCGACTTCTATGGTAGCGGCTCAACTAAAATGCCCAACATTAAAGATGTCCTTGTGTTAGCTTATGATTGCAAGCTTTTGGATGATGTCGAATTTGTGCTCCTGTATGATTTGAACCAACCAAAGAATCCTTAGCTACAGTACCGCTCGAAAGTATTGGTGCATAAGCACACGGCGAAACCTCATCCGCCGCCATTTTGTTTTCCGCGAATTTGCCGCGGTGGGACGAAAATCGCAACCTCGGTAAGGACGAAAGCGACCAAACACCGCGGCTGACTTGACGCGGCAATGCCTCGGTAACCAAACAATAGTGGCTAATTTCTATTGTTTTGGCATTGTTTATACTTTATCTCACTAATATTCTCAAAGGAGCAAATAAACAAAAGGTTAGCGGTATAATTTCACAAGATTGCGCTTCGTGATAAAACCGATTTCAGACTCGATCGTGTGCTGTCACGCCGGCTTGGCATTGCAGGTGTTTTTATCACCAAGTGCAATTATAAATAAAGAACTTTAAAGATCGTGTTTTTATTGGTATTAGATCGTTTAAGGAGAGCTATGAGCAAGCAAATGTATTTAAATGTTTTTCGAGCAAGCCGGTAGTGATCCGTGCGATACAACACGAGAGGTTCTCGTTTCAGACTTTGCAAGACGGCGGGACGAGGCGCCACAATCATGCACAATCTCAATAGAATGGATTGTCGGGCAGCCGCAAGCAAACTTCGAGCGAACGAACAGAAGCTGACACGTTCAACAGTAAAGTAAAACATGTTCTTTATTTAAAAAAAAAGTTTTTGTCGGCACACATGACTATGTGGTGCCAAGCGTTGCGTGAATAATTTGCGTCCCGAATGCGACGTAAGCTAAAATTTTCAGAATTGAAATATGCCTTCGCCATACTCAAACGTGCCGTCAAAAGCGAAACTGCTGAGTGTAACTTGAACTAAAAAGCGAAAGTTATGATGTTAGAAAGAGAATTAGAGTAAAATAGCAAGTTTTTTCCTGAGATTATTTTTAGTTCACGGAGCATTGCACTGATTTGAATTTGCATACTGTGAGTCTCAAAATAAATTGTGCGAGCGATGTGGGAACAAATCGAACCTTTCTAGATCTTTTGCGCACTTAATCCTTCGATGATAATTGAAATAGTAAATGAAACTCATGTTGAAACTCAAAGACAATGCCAAGTGTAAAAGAATTTGTAAGAAATAGCGATATTTAGCGCGGAGTTAGTTTCAGTTCAAAAGCGCATCAAATTTGCATAACGGGTGAAAGCTGACCTTTTCAATGAACGTCAGATGGTATGTAACGCAACAATTCTATCTATGATGTCCGTTTTATTTCTTCTAGCTGTTGCAAATGGCACGACTATCCATTTCTTTCTTCGACTAACGTTAGCGTTCAGCAAAAGTGCTCAGAAGTCACGGTTTGTGAATCACGGTAAAAGCAATAATCATGTGAAATCTATCACATCAAAATCATCGGCGCGCGACGTCTCGCTTAATGAAGTTAATTAATCTTTGAAACAAAGGAAACAAAAGGCTATTCAAACACCACCGCGTCCTATTCTTTACTGCGGTATTTTTTACCGCAAAAAACCGAGGTAAAACCGGAGTTTTCAAAGAAGTTAGACGAGGTTTTCCCGAGGTCAAACTGGAGATACAAACTGCAATTCCACCGCGGCAGTATCGCAGAAAATGCACCAATACTTTCGAGCGGTACTGTACGTTACTGGAGCTTCAATAACTTTGATCTTGATGAACTTTGTGATGATGAATGCCAGACCAACTTCACAGTTTTAGCCGTCAAAGGCTAAAAGAACGGCGATATACGGTATCTGTCTTTGTCTGCGAGGCCAGGGGGGGGATTCTGTGAGATGTTGGGTGGGGGTCTGCCACCGGGACACTGAAAACCCTTCTTGTCAGCGGTACTTAATTTCACCATTTTGACGAGACAGTATTTCGCGGGGTTTTCTTTTTGCGATTTCAATGAAAAAAGGGCACTAAATTTCACGATTCAAGCATACTCAACTTCATTTTATTTTTCAAAAAGTCTGAACTTTTTAAAATTTCTTGATAAGCTGGAAAAAGGAATCTAGTGATTCAGATGAAGATGATAGCTAGATTCTCTTCTCCATAAGGTCAAATCTTTGCAAATTAACGTTATTTCACAACAGAAGATACCAGTAAAACCAGTTAATAATTTGTGTATTTGTCGACACTTACCCTGTATATGTTGTTGTTATTACATGTTAATCATTTTTTTCCTGTGATTTGAATTTTCTATATGGGTATTAAATTTTGCATGCTTAAATTTTGCGAGGATTTTTATTCGCGGGTCTTTAATTTGCGATTTTTTTACAATCGCGAAAAATACAAATTAAGTACCAATAAGGTACACGTACTTCGCACGCAATTCTAATGTCATGCTATAATTAACTGTCACGTAGTCACGCTGCTTGTTACCCTATTTTATGATCACTGAATATGTTGATTCCTTGCTCTGGCGAAGACATGGTACATTAGCTGCAAGTTGTCGTGGAAGGGGGAGGGGACCGCACAGCAGTGGCGTGAAACCCATAGGTTGTGTTCATAAATTTCATCATATTGCCAAACAGAACATCATTGGCTCTGCACGAATTGCGTGCCTATGTCATAGAAATGACATTTACAATTTAACAGAAGTCTTAGAGTTTCCTGAACTATTCAAGTGCTATAATGGCGTGGTGGTTGACAAAGTGGAGGCATTTTGTCTGTTCCTAAAGCGCTTTGCATATCCATATCAATATGCTGATTTGGTGACCTTATTTGCTAGACCGATACCACAGCTGTGTATGGCAACAAACGAGGTAATGAACCTTTATTCATACGAGTTGGAATTACCTACTTTCAACTTTAAACCAACCATGGCTTTCTTGTACAAATTTGCAGTTGTTTGCCAATGCAATACTTGGAAAAGGTGCTGGTCTTCACAATTGCTGGGCTTTTATAGATGGGACAGTCAGGGTCGTTTCCAGGCCAGGAAAAAATCAACGTGTATTATATGACGGTCACAAAAAAGTTCATTCCATTAAATTCTAGTCAGTTGCAGCACCCAGTGGGCAAATTGCCAACTAATATGGACCTGTTGAAGGTAAAAGTCATGACAGTTCTATGCTCATGATGTTTGGATTGTTAACACAGTTGCAACAACACTCTTTTAATACTAATGGGACATTTTTTGTGTCTATGGGGATCCAGCTTACCCGCTGTGACCACAGTTACAAGCTCCTTTTAAAGGTGCAAGACTTGTGCCCAATCAATTGGCACTGTATCAATCAATGAGTGGTCGAGGTCGAGTGGATCTTTGGAGACACTGTGAACTATTTTAAACTCTTAGATTTAAAAAAAGAATTTAAAAATAGGTTCAAGTGCTGTTGGCAAGATGTACCTTGCTTGTGGCCTAATTCAGAATGCACATAAATGCTTATATGGATCAATGACATCGAAGTACTTCAATGTTGATCCACCCACTCTAGAGGAGTATTTTATTTAGCCAGTAAAGGGAAACCTTATGTCTGAATTTTGTGTGTGGAAATGTTTTGAACTTTTGTCTGAAAGTTCTAATTTATGTCAAGGGAATGAAGGAGCTAAACAAAAAAATTAAAACTCAACATTTACGTGGCATTAAGGTTACTCCGGACCTTCGCGAGTGTCCTCCGGGAAAAAATTCAGTTTGCGCATCATTTTAAAGGAAAACATGGCAAACTATATATCGTTAATTCTGCAAAAGAAAGTCGCAAACAACTGCGAAAATGACCATGTGTCATTCAATTGAATTTAAAGGGTATCAAATCCAAGTGCATTGGCAAAATAACTGCGCAGTGTTAATCACAAAATATCAATCATCAAAAGTGCGTGAGCATTTTTTTGTTATTTTGACCGGCTATTTTCTAATTAATCTGTCAAGTGCGAACAACAAAGAATACGCTATTGGGCATTGCATTGAAGATCGCCACGCGTGAAATATTATAAATTTCAAAAATCCCTGACACACTTTGGTTTCACAACATCTAAGGAATTATCTTCAGATAAATTTTGGTTTTAGAAAAGTTAAAGTTGTAGGATTTTACATTCGCTAAATGAAATGGTGACTTCATTCACCACAAATGTGGCATTTCACCTCAAATCGATCGTGTCACCACAGAACGAATTCGGCTCGTTTTGAGCAATACCCTGTTAATTAAGCTTATATTTTGTTCCGTTATTACTGTAGTTTATAATGTGCACACAAATTCTATGCATACCTTATGTTACTTGCAAATATAAGTTCAAATATCGAATAAACAAGACAAATTATCATGTAAATGTGTTGTGGTTCCAATTTTTCTTTGGTTTAAAAATTTTCAAACTGGTTTGATTTTTTAATTTTTATTTTCTTTTGTCCCAGATTCATTACCATAATCCAAGACAAAGGAAAATAAAAATTAAACTAGCTTGAAAATTTTTAAACCAAAGAAAAATTGGAACCACAACAAATGCACTGTTAAAGACCAAGTTGCAGTCGTGTCAGCACAGTTGAGACGATTTTATGCATTCTTGGTAATGTATTGTAAGTAAGCATCGTTTTTACATCTTTCATTGAACACAGCTGCATTATTCAGCTACATGGCTGCAAAGTAGTTTTTAACAAAATTTGGGAAGTCCACTACTGTTAATAACTATGATGACGTGTAAAGCTTGAAGCAAAATTTACATGGCATTCAACGCCAGAAACAAATGATAAATGAAATGTGGTAGCATGCGAGTGGTTAATGCATAACTCGTGGTGTGGTTTTGAGAATCTGCATAGAGCAACTGAAGGAGTAGTGCACCCTCTACAGGTCTTGAGCTGTGCCACCACCATTTTAACAACATTCACGCCAAATTATCGGCATATAGACTTGGTACAAGCAGCATCAGTCTCGCATGGAGAGCAACCAGGGGAAATTAGTGAAATCATCAGTTATTGACTTACCAGAGCTAAGTCAATAACTGAAGGAATGGGTTTGATGGTACGTTATTGTTTACAACTTATATCAAACATGTAACCTCCTAAAGGTCAGTCAATGGTATTATTTTCTGTGGGGTGCATGTTGAACTCTCTGAGTCAAACTCTAACAAACTTTCCCTGCAGAGTTCAGTCATGTTTGTTACCCCCTTAAAAAGAGCATTATTGTAATACTAATTAACATTGGTGGTCCATTCACTTCATTCTCCACTACAGTATTATGAAATGCTGCAGTAACAATCTTGATACGTGGCTCCTAAAGGAGCTTTAAACTGAAAAAAAAAACGCTTGTTTTCTATATAAAATTTTGTTTCTTTGTTGTTACAGCTCGAGTGTGTTTACAGCCAGTCATCCTCTTCCCAATCAGAAAGCTCCTGAAATGGAATGTCCACTGTGTTCTCCATTAGCAGGGAAGAAATCATGGATTCAGTTATTGCAGATACTTGATACTCAATGTCAGTTGGTTGAAAGTCTCCAAAAACTTCATTCAAGATTTCTAGAACAATCATGGCGAATCTTGGTGAAGACACAAAACACATCTGTAAGACATCCATCATGGTGAACAGCTTATCACAGTTGACAATTATGGCTTCAATGATTTCATTTGAAAATCCATGTGAGATCGTTCCACTTTTGTCAAACAAGGACACTTTTGTTTGTCCTCCAAGACTCGCTTTCATTTCAGACAGTGCAGCATGTAGGCATTTTCTGTCCTCATCTGTTACATTTCTTGTAGGGCCAGTGTAATTTTGCACAACAGGTGGCTTGTCAAAGTCAGGGAGAGGCTGGGTACATGAACCACCAATACCACAAGTACATTCTGCATGGCACCTGTTACGGCAATTATGCTTAGGTTCAATGTTTGTTTCATCCTCAGAAGAAGAAAGAATGGCCTTCCTGATGCACCCTTTGGAATTCAACACTTTGGTCATCTCCTTGGCACAAAGTACCTTATGCTTTCCAAGATATACAATGATATTGTGGGCCTGTGAGACACCATCACGGCCCGCACGCCCTGCCTCTTGCAGGTGGCTTACAAGATCTCTGGCAGGACCAAAATGAATTACATAGGTGACATTGGGGAAGTCAACCCCATGCTTAGTGATGTGCTGGCAATAACAATTCTTGCTGTGCCAGCACCACTTTCAAATGAAGACCTTACTCGGTCTTTCATTTTATGTGGTGTCATTGAATAATAAACACCAATTAAACAGCTTTCAGCCATCGGTGATTCTCCAGATATGTATGCATTTTCTCCCAGCTTTGTCAGTAGATAACCAAGAATGAGCACTATGTCATTAACTGTTTGACAAAAGATAATGGTGTAGGGACAGTATTCCTTATCTTTCTCCACCATTGTTACATGCCAGTACAGACAAAGCAATTCTTTGTCTGCTTGACCCACAGAAAACCGGATGTTGTCCTTGTTTGGACTCAAGATGACTTTGTGAGGATTCTGCATAGCTAAATAGTTGACTAAACGTTTCCGCATTCGTCTATCAGCTGTTGCAGTTATGCATAAGGCAGGAACTCTCCCTAGAAAAGAACGCATCTCACTGAGGCGCCCAAATGCTTCTCTAAAGGCCTCTTTTCCTTTCTTGCCTATACCCCTGTTGAATTTTGAGAAGGGGTTAGTTGAAATGCACCCTAGTTGGATTATTAGAGTTTGATACCTAAGTTATTTCGACCCCTTTAAGCCCCAGCAGTGATCAGCAGTAAATTTATTTGAAATATTTCATGTACTCAATGCTATCATAAATATATGGGAACAAAGGAGAATAAATTTGTAGTTTGGGGGATTAATGGATTCACTTAATTTTTTTGGTAGCCCTTCTTTTTGCTGAGATTGACTTGTTTGCTACAGTCTTGTAGACTGATATTGATAGAGACGTCAGTTCTGGTGAACGGACTTAAAAATAACTTCTGAATCACATCTGAAATAAAATGTATTAACATGTAATGTAATGTAATAAATATATGATACAATATTTTGTGCTAATAACCTGTGATCAGGCCTTTGCACATTGAAACCACCAAGACATAACAGGTGTTTGAAAAAAGGTAACAAGAGATGGAGTGATCGTTGTACCTTTCGACTTTGTAACACTTGTGGCCTTCTGAGATTTAACACCACAAGTGTTATCAAGTCGAGGATTTCAACCCCCAAAAGTACAACGATCACATCTTGTTACTTTTTTTTTTCTCTGGGAGCCCACCTCGCCCCTCCCCCCTCCCCCCTCCCCTGGCAAACCTTAAAAGCCCGTAAGGGTTTACATGATTAGTAATAGTCCTTACCATGTTTCTGTAGTATGAGCCTCATCAATGACCAGTGTGACTGGGTTTTGTATACTCTTCATGACCTCTTTTCCCTTAGCTGAGAGCCATTGCTCGGCACTGCCAAACACTAACTTGGCATTAGCGACCTTTGACAGCACATCTTCTGAGAAATCTACTATAAACATTCCAACTTTTTCTCGCTTTCTCTTCTGTTGCTCACGAATTGACTCGAGAGGGCTGACCACTAGGACAGTACTTGTTTCTTCAAACATACGAGGAATAATTTGATAGATTAGGCTTTTTCCGTAACCCGTTGGCAGTATTGCTAACACATCCCGCTTTTCAATAACTAATTGCTGTAAGCACTCTCTCTGCTCATTTTTTAGGCTCGGAATACCAGGAAACAACTGTAAGGCTCTCTCAAGCGAGGACTCAAATTTCCGTGCTGAACGATTCGCCATAGTTCTGAGTTACACTGAATTACCTAGCGAAACAAAAATAGAGCCTGATCGCTAGATATGAGAATAACGAAGTAGTAGAACGGAATGCACAGTTACGGTAAAGAAAAAAGCGTGGCTGGAAAACTGCAACACGCGGGGAATGTAGCATGGAATTGCCGCGAAAATGACAGGAAAAACGTGCAAAGAAACTAAAATTGTCACTCGCTCCATAGGCCAGGTCATGGCCACATCAAGTGTCTGTGCAGTGTGCAAGGAGAGTTTTGGTTTGAAATACGGTGTTAATTGTTGTTGGGATTCTAAAGTTCCCCTTTACAAAGAGACGACAAGGAAAGAGATTGTCGGCAATGGGCGTTCTGTCAAAATTGCATCGCTGTTGGAAGAGATAGGAATTACTGTGACGCTGTCTTTTAAACCCTGTTTGAGCAAGCATTCTCTTTGTAAGAAATGCACGCGTAAAATATCAAACTGCCATCGAGCTTACCTGGAAATCGCAAGTGCTATAGAGAATTCTAAAATTGGAGAGGGGGAAAGTAGCTATGCTGTGTCCCACTTTACTGAGAAAAGGTCTCGTGATGTTCAATCACCGACAGGCTTAACACCGAGTAAAAAACGGGTTAAGACAACTGTGCAATCTACATCAACTGTTTCATCTAGAAAGCGCTTGTTCAAACCTAGCAACGACGTTGAAGACGAAATTTCTCGCCTGATGTCTTTGCCTGTGGAAAAGAGGGACGTAGCAACCATGAAGGTAAGTTCAAGTTTCTTTTTATATTTTTAAAGTGTGTATACCCCTCGCCTAGAGCATTGTTGAGTTGAATTGTGGGTTCCCAAAATGGGAACCCACAAATGCAAATGCCCCACCCCAGGGGGGTAAAACGCAGGCATGCAATGCGCAGAGCCGATGACGTTTTGTTTCACAATGGTGACCCTAAACCCTCAACCCGCCATCCCACCACCCCCCCAAAAAAAAATTGGGGTTATCCAACATAAAACCGGGTAACGAGTAGCGTGTTTACGCGACAGTTAATTATTATAGCGTGACATTAAAATTGCATGCGAACTAAATAAACCTCTTCGTTTCCCTTGACTTGAAAAGTCAACATAAACGAGTATTACTTAACCAAACTACCTAAAATCGTTAAAAATATCGGGCAATTTTTTGTTTCATACATTTTTTTGCTTTACGTATTTCGTCTTCTGTGTCTTCGTTTCTTTAACTGCCGTAAGGATCAGTCGTTCCGTTTATATTTTTTTACTTCAAATGTTTTACTGATCCAGGTCTACTTAAGATCCGGCAACTCTCAACGCCTTGTCGCTGTGGTCTTTCCAGTTTATAAACTTTGTATGATTTAAAATCGTTAATCATGGCAAATTTCGCTCCTTTGAGACTAATTTTGGAAGATTAATAAGATTTAATGAAAAAAAGGAGGCGCATTTGAAACAAAATATCCTTTTTGTTTTAAACTCGCTTTCGATAAATATTGTATGCATAGGCGGGGATAGGAGGAAATTTAAGATGATTTCCGCTCAAAGTTCGAGCAATAAGTGCAAAAATTAAGTTACCAAAAAAATACTTGCAGCACGGTCACATTTTGAGAATGGATAAAAAGAACTTATCGGTAATTTTGCTCCCAGGCTGACCCCGTGAGAGAAAATTGGATTAGAAATTATCCATATTTCAATTAAAAAGATGCTTCATGTCAGTTCAAAACAAAATGGCACCCGTTTGAGCACATTTTTACGAGATTTGACATTAAGTTTCTCGAGAATGCTTGAGAATTTCATCACGGGGTCACTTGGAGAAGTGAATTAAAGTGAGATGTTTCAAATAGCATTGAAAATGTTATCGTACTATGAGTAGTTTTTTGGTAAATATTTTTTGCACTTATTGCTCGAACGATGAGCGGAATCCGTCTTAATAATTTGACTTCTGATCAGAAAATAAAATATAAGCAGCAGTTGTTGCAGAGATTAGGGACAGTCAACTTTCGATAGGGTTTTCAAGCCGAAAAGAGAATACAGTTACAGGTTAAATCAACGTAGAGTCACATTTTTTTTAAATCAGATCTTCGTGGCATATACTGGTGCTTCAAAGCGTGTTCTTGAACACAAGTGCAAAGGTGACGAAGCCACCCTCGTGAAAAACCTATGCACTGGAAATTACAAAACGGCAGCCCATGCAGCCCTGAATTTAGAGAGCCTGCGATCCCATATTGCAGAAGGATTTACACGCGAGTTGAAGAAGGAAATGAAAGAGTACATGAGTAAGAAAGATAATCTTTCAGCTACGATGGGAATACTCAAAAGCTGTCCGAGTATTCAACAGCAGCACTTCTGGAAGAAGCCAAAGAAACAATGCCCCTTCTTCACACAGTGATAACAGGATCCTCAAGGAAAAACAAAGTCACGAATTTAAGGGGAAAGGAAGCACTCATCCTATTGTCATTCCTGAACACCTGGATCCCACGCTCAAACTTTGCATATCGCAACAATGTTCTTCTGTGCGTTGGTGCCTGCAAAGGTGAAGTAATTAGCATGTTTCAAAAGCAAGGCCTGTGTAGTCACAAGAACACCACAAGAAACATGCTGAACGACGTGTCCAAATCCTTCGACAAGGACCTCAGCAAGTGGAAAGATGACATTTCGTCTACCAAAAAGCAGCTACATCTCCTGGAAGGGTACATGGACAACCAGTCTACTCCTGAAGACAACCAAATGGATGTCTCAACAATCATGTTTACTGAGGAAGAATTGAAAGGGTGCAAGTTTTTTGAAGAAGAAACCTACCAGAACTGTCGGAGTCTGTTGCCCTTGAATGAACATGGCACGTGTGACGTCGATGACATTGTTAATGCCATAAATCGTCTTGAAAAAGCTACCCCAGCTCGGTATAGGTAGGTGTAAAAACGTAAGCCATCCCGGGGTGGAGGACACAAATTTGTATTTCAATTTTTTAGTT
This sequence comes from Siderastrea radians, assembly GCA_964017195.1. Lineage (NCBI taxonomy): Eukaryota > Metazoa > Cnidaria > Anthozoa > Scleractinia > Rhizangiidae > Siderastrea > Siderastrea radians. The sequence continues at coordinate 25,266,317 of OZ024888.1, read as the reverse complement.
TGCCCAAAATAATAACTGCAAAAACAAATAAAAAATAAAACAGGTTGTATCTATGTATATGTGTGCAGAAATTGGTTCCCATAAAACGTCAACGATATCACTGATATCTGTGATTTTTTTTTTCGCTTTCAGACTTGTTGGAGACAATGTCGATCTCTCTACCACAGCCCATGTTCAAACTCTAGAGCAAACAAACCAATCACTGCATTGGGTCCATGAGTACGCAGTAAAGGACCGTGTGGCTTTACCATCAGGAGACAACAGGCCTAAAAAAAGTTTAGACGAGTTATCTATGGAAGAAATTTTGCCTACAGGGGCAGTCCAAGAGGAAACCATCATGGACTTGATGTACATCATTCCAAGAATATTGTGCAGATATCTCCCCGCGTATTCCATCTTTCACAAGTCGATTGTGTATCACATCCCACACACTTATTCTGAAGAAATGACGCAGAGGTCAGAAAAGGTACATTTTAAACATGCGAATGTCTACTCTTATTTAAACCTTGGACATCAGTCATAACAATCATAAAACTTGCTGTAATGCACGGCTAACGAAGAGCAACGCTAACTTACCGGTACATTTCTACGCCACAGTAACGCAAAACAGATGAACGTCTTTTACATCAAAGGGGTAGAGTTTGTATGAATATTACTGTGCTCTCCTTCGGACTAATCGAACTGTTCGTAGTAGAGAGGGCTCCGTATTGCAGAGGTTCGACCGTGTAGCCTGCGTAACAGGCGCTTTTGCACGTTGCACGAGTGGACCTACAGGTCATGCGAGATAGTGACAAAAATGATAGATCTTTCCTTGGTGTTAACCACGCACCGAGCTCGTGCACTGCAAAGTTGACATAACAAGGAACATACAACAATACTCTAATTGACTGCTGTGCACTGTTTTTATTCAATTTTAGGTATGCCTAGGGTTAGAATTTTTAAATCTAACAAGGCCGCTGAAATGACAAATCCTGGAAAATGCCCAACGTTTGTACGTTCCCACTGCAGAAGTCGATGGTGAACAAAACGTCCTTGAAAAGGTTGTTTTCGATGGGGACCAGCTTACTGAGGAGCGTGCCAGGAATGCTCAGTGGGCAAATGCAGTGGGAGATACTCAATTTGATCGCCTAGAAGGGCTAGAGCCAACATTTGGTGACTGGCATTTAAAGAAAAATCTTTTCCAGGTAATTATATCATTAGTGAGCTTTTGTCCAAATAAAAAAAATCAAAGTTTTAAACTAGTGCACCTAGTCAAAACACTGATTGGATATTCTGCAATTCGGCATAATAACTCAGGCGTTCGAACACAACACCACCAGCACACCAGCTCTGCTGTAATTAGCCTTCATCATGTATAAATAAATGATGATGATGATGATGATGATGATTATTATTATTATTATTACTATTTTTACAGTTTGCCAGTGACAGTAGGTCTCACAAAATGAACATTAGGCTAGGCTCAGTCTACAGCTATGAGGTGAGATGCACGAGTTGGCAACTCTTGCTGTCAGGCTGAGCCTTCCTTTGAGGTCTCTGTTTCATTTAACAAAAGATTTATTGTTATTTTTCCTGTTATTTTTTGGGTGAAAAAGGTCTGTTTCAAACTATTTGTGAAAGAGTCCTCTGCTGCGGAGCTGGCAACAAGCTATGCTTCAATGAATCACTGTGGAAAAACAAATGCCAGAAAGGGTCCCGAGAAGGATTAAAATTCCTACACCGAATTCTTTGAAAGGGAAACAGAAGCTCATGTACTTGCAAAATGGATGGAGTTCACAGGAATGGAAAACATTGAAGGTAAGCTTAAAACATTAGAAGAATTGCCGTTAAAGTGACTTCAACCAGGGCTCCTATTTAAAGATATGAAGTTGTTTGGTTGCTATTTTTCTTTTCCCGTGCACATGATGTACAAACAAAAAGAGCCTGGTCGCAGGTTACAACTTGAAAAATGTTATGATAATTAAAGGACGTTGTTGAGGGGTAGGAGAAAAGCAGCGGTTGAGAAAGTCCACGAAAGTTAGAAGTTAGCAAATAAACTGGTGACAAAGTAGAAAAGACAAAGAGATGAGAGCCAAAACGTTTTTCTCCAGACACACCCAGCAAGCGTCCTGTACCTGAAGATGCCTATCAATGGGACTTGGAAAGAAAACGTGACTGGCTACACAAGGAATCCTACCAATTCCTTTGCAATGCACTGGAAACAACATCACAGCCATTCGCAGAGCAAGTCATCAAACTTGATCAAGCCTTCAAAGAAGGGTTTCAGTGCAGATTTCCAGGCTGCCAATCTATGTTCTCTCTGCATTCCAGCAGGAAAAGGTATTTGTCAAGTATTTGACAAATAATAAGTGTATGTTTGTCACCTGGGATGATTGTGGATAACAACAACTGAATCTAAATTACATTAAACAACAAAAGTATCAGGTTTGTTCACATGAAAATAATCATGTTTTGAAAAATGATTCCTAAAAATGTAAGCAATTTCACCATAACAGAGCACAAAGATGATAGTTATTAATCTAGTATACCTGAAGATCAGAGGCAATATACAGAAAATTAAGGAAAATGAAGACAGTAAAGGGGAAAAACGGCTCATAGCAACCTGTTCTTATATTTTTTATTTTTTTTAATGCAACCTTTATTACAACACAGACACATTACTTACAATACTATTACAAGCTTACTACAATAAAAATTGCTTACACTACTTACGATACTATTGCTTACACTACTGCTTATAATGCGTTTACTAACCCTACATATGCGGATTTTTTTTTCTACGTAAGTTATTTACAACAATACTAACATACATTGATGTGACCCTTACAAGCCAAACTGGTTATTTACATCACCTACAAATATCTATTTACATGATTACAACTTCCTACTGAGGGAAAGCTAAGTCCTATTTAAAACATTTAATCTGTATACTATTTCCATTTACGTTTGTGACTGGACTCCTTGTTATTTAATTTCCCTATTTGTGACTCTAATCGATAAACGTATTCAACCCTATTTGTAAAGATTCTGTAAGATGGATGGACACGTTTCATGCGACATTCAGAGATGTGTTGCTTTGCTAAGATTATAAGATGATTGATTAGTAGAAAGTCTTCCTTCCCTTGCCATATTCCAAAAAGTATATTAGTGCTTGAAAGTTCCTCCAGATCTATATTTATTTTTTTACACCAACTAATGAAGTCCAGCCAGAAACTCTTTGCATAGGGACATGTAATAAATAAATGTTCAAGGGATTCGCTCTCTTGTTCACAGAATGTGCATAATGGTGAAGTTTTCAAACCTATTTTGTTAAGAAATGAGTTCGTGGATAAGTATCTGTTTCAGATTTTATACTGGAATTCCCGAGATTTTGTATCCATAAGAACCTTAAATGGCAATTCATATATTTCATGCCATTCCAAGCATGTACTTGAGAATTGATCTTTATACTTCACTTGTGCAGTTGGAGCGGTCTCATACTTTGATCATATTTCCTTGTAAATATTTTTAGAAATAGCTTTATCGATTCGCACAAACGTAGTTTGATATGATCATTTAAAACAAAAGCTTTCTCACTTTTGGGCCCAAAAAATATCAAAGAATTTCGCCAATGCGTCGGTAGGGCGTCATAAATTTGCATCAAATGAAACACTTCCATAAGTGTGAAATTTGATTCACTTGGGTTTTGCTTGACAATTACTTCATTCTTGTCATTTACAAGATCTTCAAGCGTGACTATTCCTTTCTTAAATAAGCTGTAATGAAACACGGATTTTCCATCAATTAAAATGTGTTTGTTGTTCCATATTATTGTACTCGCTCTTGCAATGTTTTGAATGTTTGCTTCCGTTGCCGCGGAGTGTTCAGCGAAGATTTGCAAACACTGTTCATAAAATCTAGGCAGTTTGATAGGAAGTTTCTTAATGTCAAATCCACAACCTAGGACTAATTTACCACCAACTTGTTTTAAATAATGCGAGAGGATTAATTTCCAGCTACTTTGCTGCGCCTCAACAAATTTTTTGCAGCACATGATTCGCTGTGTCTTCATGATTGATTCCAAATGTGGTGCCCTTAAGCCACCGTTTTCCACATCACATATCAAGGCTGAACGTTTAACTTTATCCTTTCCTTTCCAAATAAAATTAAATAAAATTTTGTTTGCTTCCTTGATGATGTCTTTGTGTACGTACACCAAGCCAGCCCTATACATGAAGATCGGAACAACAAATGTTTTTATGATTTGTATTCGACCAAGCACTGTTAGGTTTCTCCAATTCCAAAACTGCAGCTTTTCTCTGATAGATTTCAAAGTTTCATCAAAATTCAGCGTTTTCCAAAGGGCTTGATTGTACGTAAAATGAACACCTAAAATCCTAATAGCCCGTTTAATAGTGATATTTCTGTCGGCGGAGACTGTTAGCATCGGCGACATTTGTTTGTTGTTTCCCAATAACATTGCCTCTGTTTTTTGGTAATTGATTTTTAGCCCAGAGCATAAGGTGAAACTATCCACAGTTTCTAACAAGGCATTGAGAGAGGTATAATTTCTCAGAAAAACCGTCAAGTCATCAGCAAAAATCTCTAATTTAATCTCCTCGTTATCCACTAGTATACCTTGAATCTCTTTGTTAAGACGAATGTTAATAGCTAAGATTTCTAAACAGATGATGAATAAATATGGAGATAATGGATCACCTTGTCTGACACCTTTAAGAACTTTGAATGGGGCAGTTGTGAAACCATTGTTCATTACTGTACTGAGAATGTTTTTATAAAAAGTTTGTATCCAGCGAATCAAAGACGGGCCAAAGTTGAAAATAGAAAGCGCCTTGACCATGAAGATACGATTAACAGAATCGAAAGCTTTTTGGAAATCTATAGCTACTAATAATCCTTGGATTTTATTCCTTTCTGTATATTCTAAGATGTCATCTATTGTTCTCACGGCATCAAGGGTTGTTCTGCCCTTAACATAAGCGTTTTGATTGAAATGTATTATTTTAGGCAATACCTTCTGAAGTCTTGTGGCGATTGCCTTTGAGCCAATTTTAGTGTCAACGATAATCAACGAAATAGGTCTCCAATTACTTATGTGTCGTTTGTCTTTCCCTTTCTTTTCTACTAACTTAATGACGGCCTGTTTTTGAGTATTTGAAAGTTCACCAAAGTCATATGAATAATTAAGACAATCAACAAGTAAATTTCCTAAGGGATTCCAAAACGTTTTATAAAATTCAACGGTGAGGCCATTGTTACCGGGCGATTTGTTATTTTCGAACGACTGAAGGCAATCAAAGCACTCTCTAACCGACAGCTTTCCTTCACAAACACTTTTCATTTCATCAGTAAGTTTAGGAGTTTTTGGTCTTTGCAAGAATGGATGATTTTCATCTACCAGCTCTTCGTTTGCCGCGTACAAATCCGAGTAAAAATTTTCAATTTCCTTCATAATTTTCTTTAAATTTGTGGTGAGGGTGCCTTCATTAGTAAGCATCTTTCGCATACAACTCTTGTTCCCCCTGTAAGATTCAAGCCCTAAAAAATATTTGTTGCTTTTCTCACCTTGTTCATACCAATTTGCTCTCGAACGAATTATTGCTCCTTTGGCAATGTAATCAAAATGCGAGTGATATTTCATTTTTAAGCATTCTAAATTCTCAAAGTTTGACGTAGATGAGTCAATTGAGAGTGCTTCCTCAGCTTGCTTTAGTGATGTCTCGATTTCCACCAAGTCTTGCCTTTTCTTTTGAGCTTTTCCTTTACTATTTTTATAGTAAATTGCCGCACTCGATATTTAATCAGATCCCATAAAACTCTTTTATCGGTCACTTCATTAAATTCCTCTAGCCATTCTGGTATTTTTGCATTAATTGCGGAAACATATTTTTCATCCTCAGTTAGACTGCAGTTAAATTTCCAATATGATGGGCCACGTATCTGTTCGTCCAGACTATTGAAGGAGATAACTATTGCCGAATGATCAGTCCTTATAGCTGTTTTAATACTAGTCTCCTCTACCTCATCTTGACAAAATCGCTAAGAAGCCAAAAATCTAATCTCCTCTGGATAAGGGGCTTCTTTTGTCTCCAGGTGAAAAGCTTGATTTCCGGGTTTCGGATTCTCCATATATCAATTAAGTCATAATTTAAGCAGATGTCATCCAAAATTTTCGATGACTCTTTCACCTTAGGGACTCCTCCGGAGCAATCCAGATCTGGATCATTGACAACATTAAAATCTCCCCCAATTATAATTCTTTGATTTTGACAAGTAATGAAATCATCTAATTTTTGTTGTAAGTCTTCGAAAAAGGAGCATTGCTCTTTTGTCTTATTAGGTGCATATATGTTGCCCATAATATAGTTAGAACCTTGTACGGTTACATCCAGCAAAATATACCATCCATTATCATCTGCCAGTTTGGATTTCATGTCAAATTCTAAGCCGTCTTTTATCAATACTAATACACCACAACTATGATTAGAGCCATGTGCGAAAAACATTGGACCTTTCCACTGACACCTCCAGTTATTTTCAATTTCTTTTGAACTGTAAGTTTCTTGTAAAAAGATAACATCTGCATTTTGCTTTTGAAGCCAAATAAATAAAACCTTCCTTTTTTCCATAGAGCGAATACCTCGAACGTTTAAGGACAACATTTTAAAATTTAGACTATTGTTCTCGAAATGTAGAGTTAATGATAATTTGGACCAAATTTTCTCCCCCAGTAAAATGCATCACAAAAGGTAATAGATTTAAGGTGATGAAATCGTGATAAATAAATGTTAACACTACTACACACAACAAAGGCTTAACACTTCTGACGTTACACAGAAATAGCACACCTAGACAAATTAACATATACACACAAACACACATCAAATTTGATTAAAGAGGCCGCTAGAAATAATCCTAAATGCGACCTTTTGATTTGGGCCAGCAAAAGTAATAAAAGTGCTGCTGTTGCATCGTGGCAGCAGCTCATCCGCCGCGTTCAAGTAGGAATATAAGCATGATTTAAGAGAACTTGTAGCCGAATAGTGGCTTAGGGCAAAATTTACATAAACATATAAAGAAAATCAAGAGATACCAAGTGGTTTTCCTATAGGCCAAAGTTTCCCTGTAACAAACAACTTATCTGGTTGAGATTTACTGAACTAAGCGGGAATTCCTCTCTTTTTAGCCCCTTTAAAGGTTTCCATTTGTCGCTTTCGTCTGTTGATGATCTCGGTTGGGAGGTCTTGAAAGATTTGGAAGTCAGTGTCTTTTAGTCTGCATCCCAGCAAAAATATTTGTTGAACGTCTTTGTATCTAAGAAAGCGCGCCAAGATTGGACGAGGTTTTCCCTCTTTACTTTTGCCAACATGGTGGACTCTTTGGATTTCAACATTGTGGGCATCCGCAAAACCAAGCTCACGTTACAAGAACTCTCTGACAATTTTCTCCGTGTCCTCGCTTCCAGCGTTCAATCCTGTCGTGGGTTCTTCGGGTACGTTCATAAATTTAATGTTTTCTCGCCGGGAGTATGCTTCTAAATATAAGTTTTTCGTGTAGATTTCATTTATCATATCTTCGTTCGTCTTTGCTTTTGTTGAGAGATCCGTTATCAAAGTGTCCTCTTTCTGGAATGCATCTACTTTCTCCTTGAGATCCTCCCCAGAGAAGTTTAGGCTGGATTTGAGATCATCTATGTCTTTCTTTGCTGTCGCTTGGAAACCTTCTAATTCTTCTGTTCGCCTTTCCAAGTTCTCTAGCTTGGATTCGATTTTCTTCAGGGAGGATTCTATCACGTCCAGTTTTTCCAACTTTTCCAAAATTGTTTTTAACGTTGCGGCGAGGTCTTGCGACATATTCAAGTTCTAAGCATTTCACTTTCCAGTTCCATAGAGGGAGCTCATAGAGTCACATCCTGTCAGTGCATGAAAAGCGGGATTCCTTTACACAGATGTCTCCCAAGTGTAGTAACAATTTTGTGTACTGGAATGTATCTCAGTGAATCTTTGAACCCAGTCCAGAACTGCAGCTCTTCACAGTGCAAAATGCCAAGGATGAGTAAATCAGGTGATTGGATCCTTTACAGCATGTTTGACATGCAATAATATTCTTGTGTTGGCTCCCTCCTGGTCTGTATGTAATGGGTCAAAAACTCTGCTTCCTCTTTGCATAGAAGCTCAAGCTTTTCATAAACCAACCACCAACAGCAAGGTGCTTGTCTTGAAGGAGTTGCTCCAGAGTGGTCTTGCGCCAGGATTAGGATAGGAAGGAGACGAGGTTAACCTTATTTTGTTATAAGCTGCATTCGATTTTGAGACGACATTACGGCTTTATAATGACGGCTAGTTGGGAGAAAATATATTCCGTATTGGGCAGAGTCACATAGTGACAAAGCCCAATACAGAACATATTTTTTACCAACGCCGTCATTATAAAGCTGTAATGTCGTCTCAAAATCGAATGTAGTTTTTTATCGCAATCCACGTTTTGTTTTTGCAAAAAAACAAGCTTGAACAATAATTTTTGTTGATCAAAATAGAAATTCTTACTCCCTGTGAAGATTTGCACGCGCAATGCTTGCTCACAAAAACAATTTTGCTTTTGCAGCAAAATGTTTGAATTCGCCGCTTTTTCAACAAAAAATTACCTAATGAAACAAAATAAATTCTTACAGTGCATCACCATAATTTTTTTTTCAAACGACAGGGATAGACAAAATAATAGAATGACTGCAAAATCAACTTCTTTTCCAGGCTAAAAGTTGAACACAAATAATAATGCAATACAGCGTGCGCATCACAAAATAAAAACCGAAAAACAAACTGTTTTAAAGAAAAATACACAGTAATAAAGTTTTAGTACTTACATTTTGTGCAATCTGTCAATGTACGTTGCTTGCGGGGATGAATCACGTAATAAAGGTTTTTCCATCTATTACTGAACAAAAACTAAAATTTTGCTTGCGGTTTTGTGAAGAAAAGTTTTAAGGTTTGACCTTGGCCGCGTCACAAGCCAGCATTTTGAGATGACATTATCGCAAAATAACATCATCTCAAACGCAATCAAAAGAGACCACTGGATCGCGATAATGATTGGAAATGTATTTTTCCACTGCTTCTGATCTAGTGTTGATGGATCTTTAGGTAACTATTTCCAGGGCATTTCCCTCGCCTTCTTTCTGAAAGCTGAACGAGGAAAGAAGGCAGGTATTACAATAATACAATAACACAGATGTTTTAACAGGGAGCCCATGTCGCAAATGTGGATTTCAGTGGGGCCCTTCATGAAATAAAATACAAATATACAAAAATACCTTTAAAAAGTTAACATGTCAGAAATGCTTTTAACTTCACCAGATAAAATGTTCCAGTCATTTGCAGCTTGATAGATAAAACGGTTTTGACCCCAGGAGCAACGTGATTGGGGCCTATAAATGTTATTTCTATTTCGAGTGTTGTAATTATGATTGTCTTAAAAACTATGAAATTTAAGATCCCAATTAATCAAGCCATTAAAGGCCTTGAAGAACAATATCAATGTGTGAAACATTCTTTTTAATTCTATTTAAATCCTAGTCCTTTAATTTGATACCCAGATTATAAATGTCATAATTAGTTCAGTCAATGTGAAATGAAATGAATGAAATAATTTGGAATTTGCAGTGGCACCTCCACAGAGTGGCTCTTCGGCCACTGATTCCAGATGGAATTTGGAAATGTTGGTTTTTGTGGAGGGAGGAAAACTGAACCCGGAACCTGGAGAAAAACCCTCAGAGCAAGGACGAGAACCAACAACAAACTCAACCCACATATGACACCGGGACCGGGAATCGAACCCGGGCCACATTGGTGGGAGGCGAGTGCTCTCACCACAGCTCATTAACAGCTTTTATGTAGTAAATAGCACATTGTGCTGCTGTTGGAATGGAAGATTAAGCTTATAGCTTCTGTTGTTCGTAGTTTTAAAGGTATAAAAATCGATTCTAAGTCTTAAACTAACATAAAACGTCTACAACCACTTCTTTGCACCCACCTGCCGCAGCCAAAATGGCCCCTGTTTAGTTAACATGACATCCATGTGGAAGGTTCCTCGGGGAGTTGGCAGCATCTTCTCTCTACATGGAAGAGAAGGGCTTGGATCCAGAATCTGGGGACAGGGGAATCAAAATAATTGTGTTGGAGATTCAAGGTCAAAGTACAACTGGTCGAAACTCTTAGCAACTGCTTTAGTATAATAGATGTTAAGAGCAATTCTCTGTAAGAGTCAAACAAATTGGGAAATAAAATATGTTGATCCCCAAGTTAAATTTGCAGTCAAATGAAATTTTTCGTAAATCAAATTTAGGATTTTTACTGAAGTTTGATTTTGGTCTTGGGAGTGAAAGGGTTACCGTAAAGGAGGTAGATGTCAACACAAAACAGACATTTTGATTTGGTCTCTCATAATGCTTCATTTCCTGTTACTTCAATGGTTACTGCCATGTCTGATTTAGAGGGATTTTATTTTATATTTTATGGAAATTAGAAAGCTGCCTGGTTGATCCAGGAAGAGAATGTGCTGCAGAAATCAGAATGCATTAACTGATTCACTGTTTTTGATTGTTGAGTTTCTTGTTGACAGATCTCCAGCTGTTTGATAAGCCCAGCTTTGTTTTCTGACTGAATGCTTTGGCATTTCTCTGTTTCAGTTCATTTTGTAGTACTTAAATCATCATTTTGGAAAAGTCGGTAACAGGGCTTGTGGATTGTGTTGGGGGGTGTTCATTTTGAGCTTCACGTAGTTGCTTCAGATGTTGTTACTTTTGCTCTTTTTCACAGGAAACTTTTCAAGATTCCCATTTGGGAATTAAATGGGAAATTTCCCCATTATTGGGAAAATACAGGGACATAAAATTCCTTTTTGG